>JASAND010000091.1:0-53398 GCA_030248195.1 Trissonchulus latispiculum | reverse complement strand
GAGACTATCATGATTTGTATCTCAAAACTGACGTTTTGTTGTTAGCAGATGTATTTGAGAACTTTAGAAATTTTTGTCTTTACAACTACACCTTAGACCCTTCCCACTACTTTACGTCGCCCTCTTTTTCGTGGGATGCCTGCCTCAAAATGACACAGGTGGAACTTGAGCTATTAGAGGACGCTGATATGTACACATTTCTCGAAAAGGGAATTCGTGGAGGTGTATCGATGATCAGTCATCGGTACTCAAGAGCCAACAATCCAATGCTGCAGGACTATGATGCAATGGCACCAAATTCTTACATAATATACCTGGATGCCAATAACCTGTACGGATGGACAATGGCTGAGTATCTCCCACAACGGGATTTTCGCTGGACAGATGAAGCAATCAATATTGAACAAATACCAAATGAAAACGAAACAGGCTACATTTTGGAAGTAGATTTAGAATACCCGGAAAGCCTTCATTCCTTGCACAATGATTATCCTCTTGCCGTGGAGAGATTACAAATTAGCGATGACATGTTATCACAATACGCTATAAAATGCAAAGAGAGCTTGCGGATTAGCTCAGGAAGCACAGAAAAACTGGTACCTAACCTAAGAGCAAAGCAGAACTATATTGTTCACTACAGGAACCTCAAGTTGTACTTAGAATTAGGACTCAAGCTCACAAAAATTCACCGCATACTATCATTTACTCAAACTCCATGGATGGCTCCATACATATTGTTCAACACTGAGAAACGGAAACAGGCGAAAGACAGTTTTGAAAAAGACCTGTTCAAGTTGTTCAATAATAGTGTGTTCGGAAAAACGATGGAGAATGTTAGAAACTACATAGACATTAAGCTGGTCAGCAGCGAAGAGAAAATGATTAAACTTACCAAGAAAAACGAGTTCGACGGTTTTAAAGTTGTTGGAAAGGATTTATGGGCGGTAAAGATGAAACGACCTTCTATTCAATTATGCAAGCCAATCTATGTGGGCTTTACGGTTTTGGATTTGTCGAAATGGCTGATGTATGACTTTCATTATAATTATACCAAGTCCAAGTATGGAGAGAGAGCAACTCTACTAATGACTGATACTGATAGTCTTATATATCATATTATAACTGACGACATTTATGAGGATATGAAAACGGACTCGCGCTTATTTGATGCCAGCGATTATCCTAAAGAGCATAAATGCTATGATTCAACAAACAAGAAGATTATGGGAAAGATGAAGGACGAAATGGCTGGAAAAGTAATTGCAGAATTTGTTGGGTTGAGATCAAAGATGTATAGTATTCTGGATTCAGATAACAGCGAGAAGAAACGAGCAAAGGGAGTTAAGAAGAACGTCGTTGCTAGGGAAATTAGGCATCAGTTATATAAAAATACATTGTTTGGTCAGGAGCAGCATAAGCATTTGATGAAATTTATTAGGAGTGACGGTGGTGAAATTTACAGTATCACACAAAACAAGACTAGCCTGAGTGCATTTGATGATAAACGCTATTTGCTAAGTGATGGTTGTAGTAGTTTAGCCTATGGTCATTGTAATGTACTACAAATGTAAATAACTTTGTTTATTACCATGCACATTGTACATTAAGTTGTCTGTGTTATTGGATATGTATGTTACGAATGTATAAAAAACAAATGGCACCAAAATCTCGAAAAAGAAAACTTGAGATAAAAAACAAAGCCGTAATGCACCTTATCAATCGATAAGAAGGTTCCCAAGGCCTTTCATTAGCTAAGCTAATGATAAAATGCAGAGGGCGGCTATTATATTGATCCTAATGTCTATCCCTATACCTAACTCTACTTGTTACCAGCATATTCCTACTTTCTATCACTTTGTCCCTACTTCCCATCCCTGTATCCTATCTCTTTATCCCTACTTCCTATCCCTTTGTCCCATCCCTTTATCCCTACTTCCTATTCCTACTTCCTATTCCTTTATCCCTACTTCCTATCCTACTTCCTGTCCCTGCGGGGCTCCCTTCGGGTAGTGGTAGGTAGAAATAGCCTGCACCTGGCCCCAAACCGCCAATTTCTACCTACTCTGGGAACCAAGAATAGCCTAGTGGTTGATTAATATTTATGATAAAAGGTGGCAGTTTCAAGACTTTTTCGTTGCCTGTTACGGAAGTTTTCCTCTGTGCTAAAAGTAAGCATTCGCATATCACTAACACTATTTTGTCAAATTTTCACAAGTTAACTCACTTGAAAGCACGCGACTGAAGAAAGTCAATTTAGCTTTATTCACATTTCGATGACTTTTCACTGTCAACAAATAATGCTTTAGGCACTGGCTTTCCAAGCTTATACCAATATTTTCTGTCTTAACAAAATAGGCTTTACCCAGAAGCGCCTTAGCTACAAATTTATAACACATTCCTTCCTTATGTGTACGTCAGTCAGTTTTGGATGAAACTCTGATCAGAAGGACAAGGGAAAAAATGAGGCGAAGGGGGCATTTGGGGTAGAATTTATGAAGTGTTCACAATTAAGGTCCAAAATTGATACTGAAAATGTCTAGAATATATACCGTCTAGAAATGTGTGTACGTATGTGTGTGGCTCCTCAACTAAGGGAAAGTTGGACGGAAAGAGGTCCTAATGAAACAAGAAGTAAACCGAATCAGACATCTAAAGCAGCGCTTGACTCAAGTAAAATTAGGACTTGAAGACTCTCTCTTCCTCGGACAGGACTACGTATATTTATTCAATGAAGCTCTGAGGAGGGAAACATAACCACAGACTAAACCAAGACTCATTTCAGACTAGGTTAAGTTGAACCTAAGCCTTAAAGCCTGAAATGACCAGTAAATGATTCCCTAAGGAATCATGAACCAACTCAATTGAACGTGGGAGGACATGGTTGGTGGGTCTGTTCAAAGATAACACATATTTGTAAATATAATGGCAGATAACAATGAGTAATAGTTTAGCGTGTTATGTTCGTTAATACAAGCTATTCCTATGCGAGATGGTCCCTAAACCCGGAAGTGAAATATATAATAGAAATTTTCTTAAAACATAAACTTCACTTGCAGGAAAGGTTTGTCTGCAGTATTGTGTGTGCACGTGAAGTTGCACCAAAGACGAATGCCGTTTTGGAATTCCTACAGAAGTGGAATTTACAAATTTTTGAATTTTTGAATCTTTCTGCTTTGATATTGTTTAAACTAAGTTTTACTTAAATCTTGGAAAACGTTCATTCCCATAAATGTGTTGATCACAACAACATTTGATGATTATGTTATCTCAAAGAAGCAAACACTAATAACGAACTATCACGTTATTTTCAAATTTCACCAGTGTCTTTCAAAGATAGCATCAGAAAATGATATTTGTTGATGATTAAAAGTTGAAAAACCTATACTATAAATATATTATTTCGGTTATTAAACGAAAAACACAGAATTGATTCACGGAAACAAATCAGAGAAAACTTATTATGAACAATAAAGAAGAGATAACACACTATCAATAATTGCAAATATATATTACAATCCTCAAATATCTTTCCATGTTCCAAGGGATCGGGGGATTTCTGTAAAAGCTTTCTGGGAAATCAAGTTAAGTACATATATTTTGGTCTTCAAATGTTAGAAACGCGAGATTAGGTGTCAAGTCTTGGATACTGGCTAGGAAAGACAGACACTCAGAAATTGGAGGAGAAATGGAATCAGAGAAATGTAGTAGAAATTACTGGCTGTCAAACTAGATACTTTTCAGATGACGACACGAATCTACTTGCTTAATCCGACTTCTAATAAATTTCAAATGGAATCGGAAAGCTGTAGTCAAAACAGACAATAAACTTAGGAACTGCTCTGTATCGTTATCAGCATTTTCTGCCGTTTATTCTAAAATCCTTAGCTAAGCAAAAACGTGTTAAAATCTGTTATGTAGACTGATTTATGTCAAGGCTCGCAAGTTGCGTACCTTCATAATAATCGGACAAGACAAATATTTAATTAGGACGGTCACTATCAGTATCACAATTTTTTGAAGAAATGAAGCCATTAAAATTTTAGAACAACTTATCTTGACTTAGCCCCAGAATAATTTAATGAGCCGGTAAAAGCCGGAATATGCCCGGAATTACCTGCGCGGGTCTGACCGTATAGTCAAATCGTCAATACCCGCTTACATATGCCGAATACAAGACAGCAGAAGATAGCAATGTGTAGAGATTTTTTAAATACGTCTAAATACATCCTAATAGTCGGCTCTACAAAATACTAGACTACGGAATCTGGACTAATATCTATCATAAATAAGCTGGAGGTAAACTTGATCAGAAGTTGGCCAGACAATTATAGGAAACGAGATTTTAGGGGCGTATAGGTGGTCTCCTCAATGGCAAAAAGGCACCACTTTTCCAAAAACGGCTTAAAATTGACAAAAGGTCGTATTCAAGTCGGCTATTTATTTGATTAAAGCTTTGACGAACGAAGAAGCTCAATTAAGTTAGATCAGTCCAAATTATTAGCCTCGTCCGACTATGATGTATGTGAGCGTAAGCAATGTGCCAGCTTTGCCCTAAATCAGCCAACGTCTACTTTAACAAGCTATAACCAATTTTAGATATAACCTTCAAATCATTAAATTGCCAAATCTGAAACGACTTCTGTCTGTATGGTTCTTGCAATGAAAGGCAGCCAGTGAATAATTATAAATTAATAATTAGATAATTAGATATGAATCTGCACAGAAGGAAAGCGAAGCAGTCCAGAATGCAGTAAATGACATGAAGGCTTACCACAATAAACTTTTGAGAAAATGTAACTGAAATCGTTCAAAAACAAGCAAGTATGAATTTCCAGCCTGAAAGGAAAATAAGATGGCAGCATTTATTGATTAACTAAAAAACCGAATAAACTGAAATTTCAAAGCTTCTTTATTAAAAATTAGGAATTAGAAATAATTAAAAAATTCCAATATCTAGTCTAAAACAAAGGAATGCAATAATTAGAAAGCTAGTCCTTGATTAGAAGTGTTCACTACTGAAAACAAAAACAAATGAAAACCTAGGAAAGTGGAAAGCGGTAGAGAAAGGTTTGAAGCTGCAATTTCAAAGAAAGTTTAGACTTAATTCAATAAGAAACATTAACCATAAAAACTTTTATAACCTAAGCTCAGCGGAAAAATGCAAGGTTTCAGAAGATGTACTCAGTTGACAACACAGAGTTTCGAAGGAAATTGCAAACACACGCAGAAGACCGCAGACAAGCCCAGCTTTAGCGTAAGGGCCAGTCAGAAAGAACAGGGCTAGTTGAAGGCGAAGATTTATTGCCAAACTTTGGTTGACAATTTACCTATGGATAGTTTAAGCGAAAGCGTTAACAACCCCCGTTTTGCTTCATATTGACTGAAGTAATCATAAAAGGTAATATGTCAAACAACAAGTGGTTTATGATCTTACTGAGTACCCCCATAGCTTACTAAGTTGTTTACTGGCAGCAGTCCATTCGAAAATTCGGATTTTGGAACATACAGCACAACACAACATTACTTTGTTTTACACAAACAACTTATTTAAATTTTGGACAGTAAGTGCCAAGTTAAATAAAGTTCCCTTTTCAAATATTTAGCGGAATTATGCATATTCCTACTTTAAATAAATAAATACCAAAATCTTCTACAATTTTGGAAATACACAGCTCAAAAAATTATTCAGCAATTTGAAGGGTTACACAAATGTTTCAATGCCTGTCCTTCTCCTGATGTATCAAAAATATTGTGTATGGGCTAATTTCAAATAGGACAACCGCTCAAAGTTTGTTTCTAAGAAATTTGGCTGGACCGACTTTAGTTCTTTTATAAGAATTTGCTCAGCTCATTAAAAGCCCCCAAACGATACTGATATTGGGTAGTTGGTAATGGCGAAATTTTAAAAATCCACAATCCTGTTTTCGTAAATTCCGAGAAATGATTGCGTTGTCACCAGCTGGTCCTGTAATAAATTATAAAAACTATAAAATAAATAACTATAAACAAATTATAAATCATAAAACGGTGGCTGGCTGCTCCATGGGTGCCAGAATAAGAAACCAGCACATAACATGTGTCAGCATGATATATAGTCGATTTATATAATGAGGAAGCTTGAACAAGCCGCTGAAATGTAATTTCACCCGTGCTCCGGCAGCTAACAGGCCTCTTGCACCTCTTGGAGGGGTTGCCTCCAGCAGTGCAGACCGTTTTCCACCCGTCCGGTCAACAACACTAATACCCAGCTTATGGGTGTTGGAGAAAATTTTGAATATCCGAAATATTGCAACTGAACCAGCTCTATTCGATCACGGAAATGAAATTCGTTTTCAGTGGAACGGCTCACCGAGCAAAGAGAAGATGGCTCAGCCTAGCCTGGATTATCACCCCGAAGCTCAACACAAAATGAAATACAACTCTGTGGCTGTCCCGCTGTCCAGTCCAGCAGCCCAACCTGCTCCTGGTGGACCGTCGGGTTTTGGGTGGGGGCCCAGCAGACCGGTGTACTGGGCCCTCCTTCTCCTAGCCGGTGACATCGAGAGAAACCCCGGTTCCCCCAATCCCAGATGGCCATGTGGGGTCCGTGGGGTCAAAAATAGCCGTCTGTCCAACTTTGCTTCCAGAAAGTTGGGAGTTGAGTTGAAGGGCAGATCTTGACCGCTGAGCCGAAGGTTCAGCCGCTATCCCGTTTCCTTGTTGTATGTGTTGAAGGTGGTGTACTCGGACTTGGCCACGTTGATTCCCAGTTTCCACGTGTTGGACCATCGATGTAATGTATCAAGAGCTCCTTGGAACTTAGCAGATGCATCTGTATGCTTGCTGTCCTGACTCCAAATAGCAAGGTCGTCCGCAAAGAGGCATATCTCGACTTCCGAGAGAAGTTCGTGGACAATGTCGTTGAAGAAAATTAAAACAGGGTGGAGACAGTCCACTACCTTGGGGAACTCTTTGGATCTGGATTGTTGTTGAATCTGGAATTGTTTCTGGAAAATTTGGAATTGTTTACTTTACGGAGAGTGTTACCTATGAAAACCACAAACTAGGTCTAGTAGAACCGCCAAAGTATACAGAAGTGACCTGTCCTTTGCTTTAACAGCGTCACCCGCTGAAAATATTTGATTCCAGTAACCACTACTGGTATCTTTCTAAGCGCTTGTGTAATTACATTACCCCTGTGGGGCTACAAATATCGTGAAAACTGCTTCTGTGCATGCAAAAACATGAAATAACGCAACTTTTAGCACATTGTGTAATTTTGGAGTGACAGAGAAAAAAGGAAAAAATGGAAAAAAATGGAAAAAAACCGAAAAAAGGTTTTTTCCGGCAATCTTTTTTTCCGGAAAAAACCAACCCTACGGTCTGGTTCCACCGACAGAATGGCCAGAGTGAAGACAGGAAATGACACCCGCAGGTGGACATCAATGCGGGAAAGAGTTCCCCAAGGTAGTGGACTGTCCCCACCCTGTTTGTAATTTTCTTCAACGACATTGTCCACGAACTTCTCTCGGAAGTCGAGATCAGCCTCTTTGCGGACGACCTTGCTATTTGGAGTCAGGACAGCAAGCATACAGATGCATCTGCTAAGTTCCAAGGAGCTCTTGATACATTACATCGATGGTCCAACACGTGGAAACTGGGAATCAACGTGGCCAAGTCCGAGTACACCACCTTCAACACATACAACAAGGAAACGGGATAGCGGCTGAACCTTCGGCTCAGCGGTCAAGATCTGCCCTTCAACTCAACTCCCAACTTTCTGGAAGCAAAGTTGGACAGACGGCTATTTTTGACCCCACGTCAATTCCTTGAAATCCAAAACTTGGCAACGGTTTCAGGCAATGTCTGTTTTGCCTGCACAAATTGGGGTTGTGCTAGAAATCTCCGCTGGTCTATCTGTCCTATACCGTTTCACCTTGGAATAATGCATCTCGGCTTGGATGCCATGCCCCTCTAAATCCACCAACTTTCAGTCGAAAAGATCCAAAATCAGGCAGCCTGAATCATTTCTGGATGCTATCGAGCTGCCCCTGTCGAAGCCGTTCAACTGGAGAGTAATCTGATCCCATTTGGCCTCAGAGCCGATGAACTTACTGCAACATCCTGCGAAAAGTCTCTTCCCGATTACCTCTCAACAGCCCAAGAACCAGGCCGTGGTAGCCACTGGCGGCTGAGCGAAACCCGCAGTTAGCCTTCTTGGAGGAAAGGGCAAATCGATGGCGGAGGCGACTGGACTGCCCCAATTTCCTAGAGAGCCACTCTGCGATGTATCACAGTTCCATCCCCAAAGTCGATTCATTCCGGTACCAAACCATATATCCCGATCTACTGGCAGAGACTGAGGTCAGAGAACGCAGATGTGAAGAAAGCTGCTACAGAAGCAACTCTCCAGACCCGTCCCGCTCCCAATGTCAAGGTCTGGACTGATAGAGCTGCGAAAGATGGAACAACAACTAACGTGGGTTCCGGTATACTTCTGGAATTCAGCAACAGCAACGGCAAACAAGGTCCTGTCCAACTCAGCTTTCCAGCGGGAAAGTTCTGTTCTAGCTTTAGGGCAAAGATACTGGTACGAAGCAAGGCATTGAACTACATAGCCGACAGAGAAGAAGACTTCTGGAAGGGCCAAATCATTGCAATCTACACTGACTCCCAGTTGCTAACCAAACTCCTGAAGGCTGGAGTCACAGTTACATTCAACCCTTTATTCAACAATGCCAGATCCAAGCTCACACAGATCGGCAGGCGTGCAAAATTATAGGCTACATACAGTGGATCCTTGGGCATGCCGGCCGGAGGGACGTCTTTCTTGGTTTGGGCTAAAACGTATCGAGTAGCAAGAAAACGCAATGCGAAGTTGCGAAAGTTCGTGTTACCGTGCGTTTGGAATTTTCTTCACCGTTAAGAACTGCCAAGGCCAAATCCAAAAAACGTCCCTCGGCCCAGCACAAAAAGAACTTTTGGCTGATTCTTCAGTTTTGAGAAATCCATGTTCAAAACTTTTAGGTCTATATCCATCCTTTATGTCACCATGTCAGAACATTTTTGTTATTTTTCACTAATTTTGCCAGTTTCGTAAGCCCATGTGAATGTTCAGATAATAAGCTTTAAAACAATGTATAAAGCTCTTTCCAACTCCCGAAATTGCGAAAGTTATAGCATTTCAAAAAATCACCAAAAAAGCACAGCACAAAAGGATACCATACCACCACCTTAAATGAATGTTAAAAGACAAGATAATAGTACAACGAGGTATCACTGACGAGAAGACTAAATTTTCTAAAATGTTTCTCAAAAAATTAAAGTGATGGGATTTACGAAATGTATATTGAATCTTTCGGCCCTAAGGTTGAAAACTTTCATAACACGAGTGTAATATCTACAATATAGAATTAGGTACAGAAACTATCATCAAAGAGATCCAAAAGACACAAAATCATAATGAAAAGTTGATAATTCGCGTATGCTAACCCTTAACTTGGCTTCTGCTAAGCTGCCACAAGTAACCTAATATAATTTCATGTAATCCGAAGCGATTACACGATTCACCTACTGGTTCCGCACAAAAGCTTGTACAATCTACAATCTCTTGTGCTCAACCTAAGAACAAAGAACGCGATCATTTACTACGGGTACAAGTAGAAAAGAATTACACCTGATTTAAACAATATGAACCAACAAAATGATAAAATAATGAACAAGCAAGATTGTCACAGCTCAAAGTTAGCTGCAAAATCGGTCGTCCTTTTTTTATTTCTTTGACCTTCTTTCCAAATTCACAAACTTGAGCTGTTCCGTAGGGCCATATCTAAATAAAAATAGAAGTGTAGAAGCATCCGAATGTTGCTTAATTGAACTGAAATTGCTAAATTTTGATCGTATGCGGATGAGACTGTTTAATACTGGATCAGCATTATTAGTTGCCCTTGCTAAAATCCATGCAACATTGCTAACTTCGTTGTTATGAGTACAGTATTTAGTCTAAAGACATATGTAGGTTGCGCTGTTAGCAAAATTGCGGGTCCGGGGTTTCCCAGACGGCAGGAAAGTCGGCCCGGCTCCATGCACCAATCACGTTGTAGGGTTCCAGCCAGCTCCCTGTCCCTGTTACACAGTACGACGGCCCGGCTCCATTTCACAGCGTCTTTCTTAACCCTCCGCAAGAATATTGGCAATAGCATGTATACATGCTGGCAGCTTTGATGCTTCATCCGAACCGAATATAGCTACTTTAATAACTATAATGTTTTATAGTAGGCTCAAGAGTGCATAATTGCACTATATATAGGAAGAAAAGTAAGCCACTAGAGGGCTTCTATTCTTGGCATTGCGTAAAGGTGCTCCGACCACAATACGCGAATGTTCCCCCGTTTGGTAAGGGGTACCTATCTTCGGCAGAGAATACCCCCCTCCGTTAGGTGGGGGGAGGGTAGCAGAAAAGATGTCCCCGTTTGGTGAGGGGTAGGCAACAGCCAATCAGATTGCAGAGACCCCCTTGGGGGGTCGTCAACAGCCAATCAGATTCAGCCAATCTTAGCCTGACTTGGCGACCCCCCCCCCCAAACGGGACCCCCTTCTGCCTACCCCCCACCAAACGGGGACTCCTTTTGCATACCCCCCCCACCAAACGGGGAGGGGGTATGCTGGTCGACCACCCCCCACCAAATGGGGAACATTCGCGTATTGTGGGCGGAGCACCGTTACGCAATGCCAAGAAGAGAAGCCCTCTAGTGGCTTACTCTTCTTCTATAATATAAAGAAATTAATTATGGACTCTTGGTAGAATCTATTGTTCATTGCAAAAAATCGTCAACATGACTTTTTTTACAGTTAGCTAGCTAGTTATCAATTGCTACGACAAACAACTGCTTGTTAACGTTTGTTTTCTACTGTTAACACGTGTCATTTGCTGTTAATATTTTATGTTTTTTCATACATTTTCGAATTCAGTTTTATATAGCTTGCTTCGTTTCGTGTAGCGTTGAGCTGATAAACAGACCATCTTGAATATTGCTTCTGTAATCTTGCAATTCCAAAACCAGAAACATTCTTTATTCTGATTACTCATGAAAAGCTTGGCAGGATTCAAACAAAGAAGAAATGCGACAACTAGAAGAAACGTACACCAGAGCACGGAGTCAGTCAGTTTTAAATTGAAATTCGTAAGAGTGCGTACGTTCTACGACGACAAACAGCCATGGCGACACTTGCTTAGTTGCTTTACCTGTAGTCAAAGAAAAGTTCTTCACCAACAGCAATATTTCGTTTGGCAAAAATTCCAATTCTGTGATCACCATTAACCATTATCACTTTCGCGTAACAATTGGGACTGATAGAATGATTGGCAAACCTAATCTTATTTCCTTTTCTGGTGGCATCTACCACAAAATCTGAAAACAGGAAATGGGAAAAATCAAAGCCGTATTGAATACCCTTTTGTAGCAAAACATCATTATCCGTGCGCATGCAAGGGCAATCAAAATGCTCTCAATACAAAGCAAAACGAAGGAAGCAATTAATTATGCTCAGAAGGTGTTGCAAGCCAGTCAGATTTTCGTCACCCACATGCCGGTCGACCGTCCTGGCTCACCTCAATCTGCCCGAACGAGCCGACCGTTACAGGCCGACTGACAGGTATATACAGACGATTCTGCTACATCTGGTTCTGTTTTAAAGTTTAAAAGCTTAGAAGAAACCAAAGAATCCGTGGCAGACGTTCGTATGTATAGCTGACATTAAAATGGAATTGTCATTCGGAACATTCGGAATTCGGAATTTAAAATAGAATTGTCAGCTAAAGTCAACAAAAGGCAGTGGCGGCTGGATAGACTGGTCAGGCCAGTCGGACTGTCAGCAAATGCTGAGCTCTTCCGACACACTGGTTATTGGGTAAAAAAGAGAAAATTTTTAGAACGATAGGTACCAATAAGAACATACACATAGGCCAATAAGAAACATAATATATTCTGTGCATAAAACATCCTTGGGGTAGCGATTACCATGCATAAACAAGCTACCCAAAATACTGAGGGTACAATAGATAACAAATATGAATCAACCCCTACGATGTGATACAGACACAGTCATACAGGTTAGGTGCATTCACTCGCTGACCACTCTGCCAGACTGATACTAGTATTCGGCGGGCGTCGTCAGTGGCGTACCGACATACTAGTTGCAGCTTTAGGTTTTTTGAGCCCCCTGATTGAAAAGGAATTGAAAAGCGTTTCTGCCCTGTGGTCCCATTCACACGTGTTGTTTAGTGTTTTCATGCAAACAAAAAACATAGACCCTGACCTCATTGCTGAGACAGGTAAGAGTAAAGTAGAGAGTATTTCCAGGCAAGCCTGGTAAGTAGTACGCACACGGCGTAATATATCTTGAAAATAAGTCAAATAAATACCATACATTCTTAATTAATTAGTAAATAATGTGTTCTTACGTTATTTTCATCAGTAAGTTGGAATTTTTCTTTGATCCATGTTTGCTGTTTAAGTGTTTTGTCTAAGCTGGGTAAAAGCCACCGCAATTTCCTCCAAAAGCTTGTCATTTAGAATACCTAACCTTTGTTCAGGTTGAACAGAAAACTGCATTTATGGCGGTCATAAACTTTGCCTCGACGATCAGCTTCATCTTGAGATATCAGCTAAACAAACAAATCAGCAAATAATACAGCATTAGATTGGCTGCAAAAAATACACAAACCACCATAGAAAGGGAAAAAACAGAATTAGCCCTCACCCCTAGACGCCAAATGGAAAAATAAGTATTCGTAGATTTTAACTACTCGTCAGAAGTAAGCTATGAAATAACTCTTCAAACAGAAAACGCGGCTGTATCCAGTATGGCATGGACTGCAGAATAACTGAAAGTGTGGCAAGACACACTGTTAGTTTTCAGGCTGAAAACATCGTCTGTACAACAACGGCGGATCTCTCGCACCACTGAGTAGCCAGTGCGAGTAGACAATCACTCGCACTACGTGTCAGCTCAAAATGTTTCAACATATGTATGCTCAAAGCGTTCTACCGTGAGTCCCTAATTCCGAGCTCCAACAAGGAAACAAGCGAGTGATCGTGCACAATTGTGCACTTGGCAACTCAGTAGTGGGAGTGGCTAGGTACTCAGCTGTGCTGAGGAAATCCGCCGTTAATTGTGCAGATATTTTTTGCTGATAACTAAGAATGTGTCGCTTCGCTTGTCACACTCTTTAAGTTATGAATTATCATGACGTTCATTTGAATACAGTAAGGTTAGCCTTTTTACTTCACCACAATATTCTGCAATAAATTCATTCCTTTCTACGGGTTCTTCCAGGAAAATGCCCCAACCAGCCACATCTGAAGGAGCCAGCAGCAGATGCTAAAATAGAAAAATAATATAATCAAGCCAATGCCCAGGATATAAGGGCACAGACGGACTGACACAAGAAAGGGAAAGCAGTAAGTTCCTTGTTTCAAATTTCTAATAAAGAAGAAAGACAATTGTGTCATGATTATGAAACTGTTTTCACTATTTCGTTATTAACACTTAACTTTCAAGTTTTACCACAAAGCTGTTACTGATTAGCAGGGCCATTACTGATTACTTTTACCTTCTTATTGCCTCTTTGAATGCTGACATTTTTGCACTGGATATTGTCCTTGGAAAAATCATCTACAACAAAATTAATAAGTGTTTACTACAAGAACAAGAACAAAAAGTTTATTTCCAAGGTTATGAGCACGGAAAAGACAACGCAAACAAATTCACAATTTATTCAAGTTAAAGTACCAAAACAGGCAAAATGTACCCAGATCGGAAACGTCCACATTTTCTTGACTGGAATTGCGTAGAGAACGCTAAGAGACGTTACTTTGGCAAAATTCGAACGGATTCGGAATTTGGGAACGAATTCAAACTTAAGTTTGGTTCGATTGTGCCTGAGTGGCTCAATCGGTAGAACGCTGGCCTACAAAGCCAAAGGTTGTGGGTTCGATCCCCACCTCAAGCCCGAATTTTTCGGTCGGAGGTGCTGTAGTGACACATCCTAGTTTCGTTCTTCTTTCAGTCATCAAATTTCAACTTTTTGCAGTACCGTATATTAATTAACAAGAGTACTTAAGGGGGGGGGTCCATCATGAAAAATTTTTAGGTGACGGATTTCGCTCATTTTCACACATAAGTTAGCCACATATGTCGTGCATATCAAGTTTAAATTTTGAATTGTTTTGTTCAGTTCTCCGTAAGTTACGAGCCATCAACTGTGTGCAATTTGAATATGAGCGAGCACAAGGGTGCTACAGCCAACTGAGGCAAATTTTCGCAAATCAACTCTACATTTTTAGCTTATTTTGTTACACACCTTTAAAAATTAATAAGAAAAACATTTTCGTACAGTTTCCAGCCGGATGGGTGGGCTTGGTCAGAATCTTCTCTAAAACATTTCTCGGAGCAACAAGGCCCTTGTTCCTCCTGATGTGATGAAACATTTAACCGCGGTTAACTTAAAGTAGAAGCATTTCCGACCCATAGTTCTACGAGAAACATTCATCCCCTCAATGAGAGCTTTCGATTGATGTATAATATGCCATATTTTGAAAAATTTTAAAAATCGCTGTTTTGAGAAATTCGGGGTTCGAAAGTACCATTTGGCACGCTGACAGTACTGGACTTAGCTATCAGCATATTTCATGCTGCAAATAGGTCCAGAGACATGAATACACAAGTTGGAATACAAAATAGACAGATTAGGACCTTACTGTTGTCGGAATTTAGCCAAATTTTCAAAAAACCGAAATTCTGAAAACTTTGCTAAAAATGCCCATTTTTGCGCCAAAAAGATCTCGAAACTGGAAAAACATACAATGGAACCATTGGTATCAATGGAACCGCCAATTCAAGTACTACGGAACCCTGGAGTTAGAATTTTTATTAGGCCTCTGAATTAGAGCAATTTGCAATTCTTTCCAAAGACCCCACTTTTAAGCTGCAAGAAACGTTGCATTTTGACGAGGATTTTCCACTGTTTTCGATAAATAAAAAAATTTTAAAAAATTTTAGGGGCCTAAATCAAAATTCTACTTCCAGCGTACCGCAGTTTATGATTGTAGCTATATTATAAATACAAAATTATGCAGGATTACAACTGTTCATCGAGAGATTTTTTTGGCGCAAGAATAAAATCACCCCTTTTTCTGTTTCCTATGTTTAACACATGCGGACCTCAACTTTGAGGTGAAATTACTCAACAACGGTAAGAGATACGAGTTTAATTTTAAAACTCGTTAAAATATCCCACTCAAAGATCATTATATGTGAAAATGAACGAAATCGGAGATGGTCGAAAAATTGACCAAAAATGGACCCCCCCCTTAATTTATAAGAGTTATGACAAGCTCAAACTTTGTGCAAGAATAAAGGACAAAATTATGACAACGGCTAACGGCCCCAAGCATTAACCCCCTCTCCCACCGGCCCTAATATTACATGTTTAAATTAACAGAGACCCAATTTGTGGAGGGGGCCCAAGCGTGTATTTATAGCACTTAAACAGGAGAGGTCGCAGTGTACAAAATTTTATAGTCACCGATGTCGCTCATTTTCGGGTATAATATACCCCATATGTATCCACGCTAGTGCTTGATACTAACCATATTTGCCCAAAAGGAACCATCAGTTTTACAGATTCACTAACAGTTTTTATTGTTCAACACCTGTATCAATATAAGCTTGTCAATAGTGTTAAAACAACTTTACACACGTTTGATTGGGAAAATCTTAAAATTAAGTAAACCTCTGCAATAGGATCAAGTTTCTTAAATTACGCCACTAACGCAATAGTGGTCACTTTTCTCTAGTTTGAAAAAATCTACGGTATCAACATATTTTGACGAATATGAGTGGGTATTCTGGCACCTCGACAGATCTCAATTGTAATTCTGTGCGATTTAGTTTACTCTTGGCAAAGACCGGAAAAATGAAAACACAACAGATTCAGACAACAAATTGACAAAATAATAAATAACATCAGCACGAATGTTTTCATTGGAAAATATTCAAAAGCAGGGGCGCACTTAGGGCTCCCTAAACCAGACGTAAAAGAAAACTTTTATTGTCCGCGCGTAGCGCTGGCATAACATTTCAAACATTTTCGCTCCTTCGGAGCGAAATTGACTTCATTTTTGTTTAATTAACCCTTATTTCAGCGTTTTAAAGCTTTCACTAGCAACTTTAAGATTTTCAAAAATTTTCGCGTCTACGGCGCGAAATTTACACAGTTTTTGCTTAATTTAAATTAATTTTTGCTTTTCAAACCTTATTTTCACAAATTTTTAAACTTCTGGCCCTCAGACCCCCCAAATTGTTTTGGAGGTCCGCCCGGCGAAAAATCTTCCATGTTCGCCACTGAAAAGAATTTCAATTTTAACAAATCTTCCATGTTTGAAAGACGAAAAAACTTTTTCCGTTCCTTTTATTTCTTGCTCATCTCTAGCAGTACTCACTTGCACCACAGATAATACAAAGATCAGGATCACACTCCCGTACAGCCAGATAGCACGGACAAGATTTTGTACTGCAATGAGCTTTACAACGACAGCCTGGAAATCTATTCTGACCTAAAACAATTCAACGGTAAATGGGAAAAAGATAAACACTAGATAAAGATAAAATCAGAGAAGCTGTCTTCGTGTTAGCATCACAAACTGGGAATACAAAAATAAGGAAACTGTAGCCAGTACAAAATCAGACATGAAACGGAAGCTGATGCTAAAATCCGTTAAATAAAAAACGGAGAGTTAACTCAAACTATTTTTGGGAAAATTGAAACTGAAACAAACAATTCTTAAACGAGGTTTGAAACTTAAACTGAAACTAGCGGGACTGACACTGTGACACTTAAAAAGGAATTCTAGAATTGAAGATTGTCTACGACATTTATGAAAGCTAAATTTTAAACAATAGGAATAGGATTAGCCTTACACTGAGTAGAGCATTGGCAAAACTTTTCACACAAATTTCCCTTTTTCATGCAGTCACATGATTCTTCATTGCATTCCTTTCCCGGATGCTGACAGGGGAAATAATTGAACGTGTTTCCAGTTCGGCCGCTAAATTCGGTCCGTTTTTGAGTGACAACTCGGTTGTAGTGGGCAGCCCATTCTCTAAACGTTGAAATATAATATTACGAAGAAAAGAAAAGTGGTCTACTCTTGTTCTCACTAGACTGACTAGGAAACATCTGAGCTGCCCCGAAAATGTCTGAACAATTCACTGCTGCACTTACCTAGGTTCAGCGAAAACGAAGTATATAAAATTATATATATATATATATATATATATATATATATATATATATATATATATATATATATATATATATATATATATATATATATACGGAAGACGTATAATATATATACGTCTTCCTGGTCGATTGGTGCCATTGAAACCGGTTTAGGTGGTCGCCACTTTTCGACCCTCTCCGATTTTTCTCATTTTCACATATTTTCCATGGGTCCGCAAAACAAGACAGTTGCGTTTGTTGCAAAACTTTTCCTATTATTCACACCAGTCCTCCAAAGGTGACCTCGACATGTGTTAAACATAGGAAAACGAAAAAGTTAGGAAAATTTCGCGGTGACCAAAGGTTTGATTGCTGTGCAAAAGCAAATGAGCTACAGCTGGGCAAAATTTTAATCTGGACTACGTCGCGTGTTAATATTTATATGAGGTGTTTTTCTGTTAGCTCAGATATTTTATAGACATTTTCAATGTTGGATGAAGTCGGTTCCATCTTGCAAGAATTCTAAATTATCAACGAAAGGAAACAATAACCTGAGCAAGTTATCTAGAAAAGAAATGAGAAGTATGCACGAGAAACCATTGTAACTACGTTACAGTGGAGCCTATTAGTCCAAAATGCATTTCCAGAAAACTCAACAGGGTTTAACCACAGCTATCCTCCACTTTCACTGTAATTTCCACGCATACAAAGCATCATGTCTGCAATTTATACTACTTGAAATACTATTTTTCACGATTGGCGGTATTTGTAGCTGTAAAAAAAGTGTAAAACGTTGTGGTAAAAAGTGTAAAAAAAACCTGTTAAAAAGTACGAAATTTTGTTCTCTTAATAACTGTAACAATGTTTTTAACATTTTTACTTTTTTACAAGTTACAACCCTACCGTAAAGTATCAAAGAGCTCACTGCTGCTTACAACAGTAGAATTATGTAAATACTAAATGTACTTCAGTGTTGAAAGTCATGATTATTATCTAATGTCATACTTGAGTTTTCTACGTTTGGCAGGCGGGGTGGCCGTCAAATTTCCCGGGCTGGCCGAGGAAAGATTCTCCTTCATGGCAAAAGCATAGACCTGGCGACAGCGTTTCGTCTCCAGACATTCAGCAATGGCACAGTAGTTGTCATGAAAGATGCCCTCCAAAACACGAAATAGAGACTGTTCGGCTCCAGTCCATTCCGTTCCCAGAGAATGATATCCTCCGCTGGTGCCCGATGAGGTGGAAGGATCGTCCCCAATTTCGACGTGCAACTCTGAAAAAGTTATAAAACTTGAAATGATGAAATGAGAATAAGTAGTAAATACGCTTCATTGGTTGCATAGTTTTTGAAAAACTGCTACAAGCGTTTTGAAAGCTTTTCAGCATTTGAGTAGAAATAAATATCTGTGCTTTCAAAACAAGCAAACAGTACACGTACTAAAACAATGTTATATTGTTAGACATTAGTCAATGATTTCACGGATATTAATGAAATGAAATAAAAATATAAAACGTGGTCATCCAGCTGGGCTTATTCTAGGCATTTTTTCTTGGGGGGGGCCACAAAAGTCCGAGGGGCAAGGAAATTTGGGGGGGGGCGAAAATTTTTCTAAAAATATGCTAAAAATAGCGCTATTTCTCTGGCATGTACTGTAAAAGTTGATTTTTATTGCAAAAATAAGCAGATTTAGTGTTAAAAAAGGCAAAAATGAATAAAAATCTCCGGCGACGCCGGAAAATTTTTGTAAATTTGGCCTTCAGATCGATTTTTTCAGGGCAAAATTTGGTACCAAAAGGGGCACCCACTTTTGGGGGGGGGCGATTTTTGGGGAGGAAGGGTGTTTATGGCCCCCCCTCCAGTAGAATAAGCCCAGCCCAGTATCACCCTACCAGCCAAGAACACGAATAGTAACTCGGAAAATTTTTAGTGATTTTAAGTTGTTAACCCGACCGGCAATGCATATCAGCGAGTACTAAAGCCAGGAGACGTTTGATAAAGAGATTGGTACGGTCTACTGTCGACACCAAAGAAACAAAGTTGGATGATTGCTGAGTATTCCCGCTTTGATACACTTCTATAGTTGTGCCAACAATTGTACACAGCCACCAGGAGCAGCAAATGCAGAAATTACACTGCTTGAATTAAAAATGTGTATACAATCCCTTAGAGCAAACCTCCCAAGTGAGGAAGATTAGGATTAGATTTGGTTCTGGTTAGATGAACGGAGCCACAATCCTGAGCGCCGTCACCAGAGTTATTCTTTCTCTCTGCGAATGTGGGAGGCGGAGGCGTAGACGGCGCCGCATCGGCTGTGGCGGCTGGAGTGGATGAGAGATCACAACAGATACTGTGACAATCTTCTCCGTCTTCCGCTGGCGTTGAAGGGGCTAAACTGCTGACTGAAGTCTCATCATCGTGGCGCCTCTGAAACAACAACAATAACAGTAAAGAAAAAAGTAATCGTCAAACTGAAAAGGAAAAAGTATAATTATTATAAGAGAGACAAAGACGACAGAAAAACATTTATCAGCTACAGTTAAGCTACAGAAACTAGAGCCTGTACCACATACTAAGTGTATTGGTCCACCAGTTAGCTTCATATAACAACTGTCCCCACAGGGCTCTACGGAATGAAAATCACAAGGACGTCGTTTTGCCTTAGGTGGGAATGTTTGCTGATCTGCAATTACAAAACTTAAAATTCTTAAAACACACTTACTAAATAACTAGGGTTTTTGGTCGAAAATAGCGTGGTTAACACAAATAGCTTTGACGACGGCAAAATAAAAATGACGAAAGAATAACGAAGCCAAAATGCGGAAGTGGCACTCGAATTTATGAAGAATGCAAAGTTTCTACTAATGTTTCAAGAGTGATTTCTCAAAAATTCCTCAGCTTTTGGAGGCGCTCGATTGATTTGTAATTTATTCTAAGCTTCAATAATGTTAGAGTAGTCAATCAGTATATAGCTGTACAAGTAGACACCTCATGCTCATTCTTCAGCTCCGTAAATAACATTTAGTTTAGCGTTTCTCGGCGCATTTTTATAAAATTCTTTACATGAATTTGTCTCCGCATTTTCTTGGTTCGAACGGACTAAAATGGAATGAGATCTTATAATACATATATAACCGGGCAATAAAATTAAAAAATACGCTTAAGCTATTTTACTGTCTTATGTCCACGTGTGCTGGGCTTCAGATGGTTGATGTGCCTCATATAGCCTTCTAGGCTGACGTGCCCGGAAATCACAACAACACAACAACAACAGCTTATTAATGAGAATTACTTGTTTAAAAAGACAGAATATAAGATAAAAAGTAACAAAAACAAAAACGATAGGCTTACCAGGATCGCCGTGCATGTAGCAATCGTAAGTGTAGCACTGTCGACAGAATAGTGTCATATAGGAGTGTAGCGCTTCCTGACGCGACAGAGACAGGGCTTCTGACCTGTCAATGCTGGGATTGCATTTCAGAGTCGGAGCTACAACAATGCCCTCAAACTTCTCTAGCAGGTCGTAGTATCTGAAATTCATGACAAGCATAAAAAGGGAGCCCAAACTTACACTGGAGGCAATACTTCTGGAACAGATCCACTCAATACCTAGACAAAGGCTTAAGTGCTAATTCTCACACGTAATTGTTGAATTTTAATGAATCAATTGATGTACCAAAAATTTGAATAAGTGTTAATAATTTAGCCAATCAGGCATAACTCCTTCCCTCATTTTTGCAAGGTTTCAATACAAGATGTGCACTTTAGACGTTTTGAAATACCGAGCTGAAATTATTCAATTACTGTAGTTCCAGCTGAGGGACTCTAAAGTAACCCTTGTCCACGCCCTTCTTAACAGTTCTGCTCCTGTTTAATCTTTTATCTGGGAATTACTAGACCCTGAATATCAAAATGCTATCTCGGGTTACGGATTTCGTCCCTTATTTTGTGTGTCTGTGGCTTTCATTTGCTTACCACTAGCGCATTTCCCTGTCACGATGGCCCAGGAACAACAAGAAAAAGAAGACAAAAACAACTCACCGAGTTTGTAACTGCTGGGCAGATCCTTTGTCCGAGAACAAATACGCTACCGACTCAAAGATTTTCAGAGGCGGACTCGTATAGCTCATTTCTTCCTCAAAGGCTAAAACTAATGCCAACAGCTGAAGAAAAGGAAAGTGATACGATACGTATTATCATGAGTACATAATGATAAGAGTATGACAAGCGTCACACTCTATGCAGTGAAGGGCAAAACTGTGCTATGCGCGCTATCGGCTGACCCCCCCCCCACGAATTTCCCCCCTCTCACACCGCCCCTATATGGGCACATAGTTCCAAACGGGGATCGCTCACTCGCTTAGCATGTTTCTACATACAAGTGTTAAACATGCACGCTTAACCCCCCTCCCAAATTGGGCCCCTGTTAATTTCAGCGTGTAATTATGCAAAGCAGTGAGCAACCCCCGTTTGGACCACGTACCAATATAGGGGCGGTGTGAGAGGGGGTCAATTCGTGGGGGGGTCAGCCGATAGCGCGCATAGCATAGTTTTGGCCTTCACTGCATAGAGTGTTAGGCTGTCATACTCTTATCATTATGTACTCTTGGTATTATTTAACAGGGAAGGAAAACAGAAATGTGATAGTTTTAAAATCAGGAGTGGAGGATGTGAAGTACGGTGCCAGATAGAAACAGTGGAGATCGAATTTATATATGATTAGCAAGGGGAGTAAATATCAGCAACCTGCAAAGGTTGAAATCCAGTCTATTAAACTAGTAGTTAAAATTAACGAATAAGTCTTGGGTTGAATCGCCGCTGAACACTTTCCTCATTCCAGAATTCACAGTTTCAAGTTAGTGACAGTGACAAGAACAGTAAGTAAAATACGGCATCGTGACACAGACGGCTATTGGCGAACAGACTGAACCAATGCTGTACTGAAAACGTACCATCACTGCGCTCACAGAGTCGTTTGATTAGGGAATAAAGAATGGTATCATTTAGATAGCCTCCCTCTCGACGTCCATGAACTCCGCGCTCATAATGCTTCACTAGCTCATCCACAAACTTAGAGTCTATCTTATCACCCATATATGGAATATTGGTTAGCACACATTCGTCTTCCACCTAAAGAAAGCACAAGCATTTCAATCCACAACGAGTATTTTAGTATCATAGGGGTCGCGGCAGCGACCCCTATAATATGTGTGAAAAGTGGCTGGAGACAGTGTAAATAAGCTGCGCAGAAGCTGCGCAAAATCCTGCGCAGATCCTGCGCAGATTTCATGCGCAAATTGTAGAGCACATCGAGTTTAGTATGTCTGTGAAGTTTCAGCCCCGTATCACTTACCGTTAAAAAGTTGCGCCCCGGACCGGTTATGGCGGCGATGTTTTTTTTCCGGTTTCTCCTATTTGATGGTTGTATTGTACATAATGTTCGCCGCTTTCACGTGATCTGCAGCGGTGGGCCAACCTAAAGGGCTATGGGGTCTAGTAGTACCCTCTAAAGAATTTAAGAATCACAACTTTTTTTGCGCCGCAGCTGCGCCACAGCGCCGCAGTGGCGCCGCAAAGTCGGCTCATAGCGAAAAGTGACCATTTTTGTGGTCGTCGCTCAGGTCGAGCATTACGAGCTGGAGCTGATTTCTTTTTATATTCAGAAATTACATATATTGAACTAACTAACGGTCCAGGTTGCGTTTCTCTATCACTTCCCTAGCGACCACAGTGGCCCGTCAAAAATGGCGAAAATTCGAAAAATGAAAAATCGAAATTTCTCGCTATCTATTTAACTTTGAAAGCTCAAATCTTCCATACAATGGTTTTCTGGCACGGAGAATCGATTCCCGCAGTCAGTTTTACCGTCAGACTCACCCATCTTGCTAGACTGGTTCCACTTTGCCGTCAGGAGGGTCAAGTCGGAAACCGCTTCCTGGAGGTCCATAGTAGGCTTTACCTGGCCTTTCAAAACTTTGTCTATAGGTGTTTTCTGGTGCGCCCAGCTCATTCCCGGTGTCCTTTTTGCCGTAGGACTCATCCATCTTGCTGTGCTGGTTCCACTTTGCCGTCTGGAGGGTCATGTCGGCAACCGCTTCCTGGAGCTCCATACTAGGCTCTACTTGGCGTCTCAAAACTTTGTCCATAGGGGTTTTCTGGTGCGCCCAGCTCATTCCCGGTATCCGTTTTGCCGTCCGACGCACCTATTTTGCTGGGCTGGTTCCACTTTGCCGTCGGGAGGGTCAGTCGGGTGGAGGGAGGTCAAGTGGTCGAAATTAAAATTTTTCAAAAGTGGTCAAATTTGGTTTCAAACGAAAGCTCTAAGTGAGCTGAGCAACTTTTGTCATAGAACTGCGTACCCAAAGTGGCTGTAGAGTGCTGTGGTGGGGTGGGGTGGGGACTTAGGCTATTTAGCGTCAAAAATAAAATTTTTCAAAAGTGGTCGAATTTGGTATCAAATGAAAGCTCTAAGTGAGCTGAGCAACTTTTGTCATAGAACTGCGTACCCAAAGTGGCTGTAGAGTGCTGTCGTGGGGTGGGGTGGGTACTTGGCGATTTTGGGTCAAAACTAAAATTTTTCAAAAGTGGTCAAACTTGGTATCAAATGAAAGCCCTAAGTGAGCTGAGCAACTTTTGTCATAGAACTGCGTACCCAAAGTGGCTGTAGAGTGCTGTGGTGGGGTGGGGTGGGGACTTAAACGATTTTGGGTCAAAAATAAAATTTTTCAAAAGTGGTCAAATTTGGTATCAAATGAAAGCCCTAAGTGAACTGAGCAACTTTTGACATGGAACCATCCACCAATATTTGCTGTGCCAAATAACGTCACGTGCCTACGAAACTTTTGTCTTTACTTCTTCAATCGGAATTTAATGATATACCTATTTATATTTATTATATATTTAAAGGATATTTGAAGGATATATATACGATACAGCCAACACACACACATATTATCCTCTTTTGTGCGGAGCATTTTTGTTACTTGTTTATCTACACATTCAGATACTTCTGGCATTTTTTAGGGTTTTGAAAGTGAGGGGGGCTTCGCCCCCCCCCAGGGAGGGAGAAGTGGGGGGGGCTTCCGAAAAGTGGGGGGGGCGAGCCAAAAGCAAAAATGTACCAAAATTTTTAGCGAAAAATTTGCATTTCAAGGTAGAAACGCAAAACATCGCTGTTTTTAAGCTTAAAATGAGCTTATAAGTCCATAAATTAGCTAAAAATTGAGAAAATTTTTGAAAATTTGACCTCGAATACCTAATGTTTTGACACTTTTGGGCGATCCCCAAAAAAGTGGGTGGGGGCTTGCCGAAAAGTGGGGGGGGGGAAGTGGGGAGGGCTCCGAAAAGTGGAGGGGGAACCGAAAAGTGTGGGAGGGCCCATCCCCCCCACTAAAAAAATTCCAGTACTTCCAGATGAAGACAGCCAAGGCTGATTGGCCGGAGAGAAGGTAGCGGCGAAGTATGCATCGGAAGGTATCAGAATTCATTTCCGGGGTTATTTCCCCTGGCAAGAGCTTCCGCAGGCGCCTAAAGATTGAAAGGGATGAAGCTGTTGAAATGGTGGTAATAGTGTAGGATATTGAAACCACTCTAACCAGGTCGTCGTGGTCAGTTCTGCCGTACCGGCCACGGGGGCGCAGTGGTGACAGCTCAGCTCAGCCTAAACCTTGGTAAAACACTAAGGGAGACTCAGCTGAATTAGTTATAACTACAAAACAACGCAAGGAACCACGTTAACTCAAGGGAGTAAAGCAAGCTGATAATAATTTAAGATAAAGATAATCTACATTACCAAATAATTTCGCTGCACTTCGCACCAAGCGTACATAATTGGCAAAGCCTTAACATCATTCAGAAGTCTGATGGCTGTCTTGTGTGTGGACACTTTATGACTTGTACTGCCGTAACACTTCACAGAGCACTAAAAACCATCATAAATCACTCAGATAAACCCATCATAAATCTGTACCTAACTTCTAAGCTAAGCTTTCACAACAAGGAACATAAAAAATACAGTAACGTAACATTAATAGTAACAAATATACAGCGTAAAACTAAAGCACCGCCAGGCTACGCAGGTAAAGAGTCCTGAGATAGTGTACTATTGGAATAATACTGGGGTTTAACTAGGCCTGTTTCTGGAGGGGGAAGTCCGGGAATAGAGTACAAATTTGTTTCGAAAATGCTTGACAGTTACTTTTTGCTGTTGAACTAAAAATTAAACAACTTGTGCACTAATTAAATAATAGCTTAAAATTGCTAAAGAATGCTACAAATAAAAATGCCAAAAATCATCAAAACCATGTTTTGCCGATCACTCTTGGGTTTCGAGGAAAGGCCTGACTCCTGTGGGGCGTTCCAAGTCGGGAACGGGAAAATTTCTGAGGATCTACCCCCACCCGTGTAGAGCAAGTTGTATCGTGATGCTCGAACTAAGTCGCAATCCACGGCCGTTAATTTTTCAGGATTCGAAAAACGCCTAGAATAATCAGTGAATGAGCAGAATCGCCAATTACAATACTTCCAGATTCTCGGCAGAAAATCTCAAAATTTCTAAAGATTATTCACTGTTCATAACGAAATACAAAAGCTATCTTTACCTGTTTCGCCACTGAGGACGCTTCAGAAACATTGTCTAAGCTCATAGAGGCCTCAATGGGAAAACTGTCCTTATCGAACAGCTCATCCATTTTCTTCAAACAATCCTGTATTGCTTCCTGAAACAAAATAAATTCCAAAGTCCAAAAATAAAAAACAAAATTTACACTTAAACAGACACAATGAACCAAAACATCCAATCAAAATTTCGAATGAATGGTTTTGACATCTACGTACTTAATGATAAGGGAAAGCGTGTTAGAAATAAGATTTCTATGCCAGGACGTGCTTCGGGCTCTACGTTGCTTTGCTAGACGTCAATGCGTTGCTTGACACGTAAAACAGGTAGCGTCTGAATACAATTTACACACAATTTACAGTTCGGAATTTTGATTTACAAAAAACCAGAAGTAAACAAAATTTTCCAGACAAAACATTTCATACCGTTCCACGCTTAAGGTCAGTTTCTAGCTTTTCCTTGACAATAGCATTATGTGTTTCCAAGACAGCCTGTCGCCAGGCCTCAGGAATAAGCTCAGCTGCATTCGATCTGGGAGAATGCGATGAACCAGATCCAGGAGACCGGTGGGTGGAAGAACCGCGCGGAGAACCTCTGGGCATCGGCTCAACAACTCGTCTTTTAGGACTACTGGAACCTTCCGAACAACTTGATTCCAACATTTTAACAACAGGACCAGAACCTTCCTTACGATCTACAGAAGCTGTTGTTTGAGAATCTGAATTCGACATCTTAAAACAACACACATAATTAAAGTAATGACAACACTACTCCGGAACATAAGTAATCAATCGGAGTGATAGCGTCGTGGTTGCATGCAAGATCCAGGAAACGCCTGGTCCTTAAGGTGCTGGTATCGCTGTGTAAATTTGAACTCATAGGCTTCAATTCTTTATGAACGTTGATGAAACCTTCCAAAGATATTATTTTAGTATATACTCTTTAAAATTCTGGAAACAGCCCCGCCGTTTTAGGGGAAAGATTTTTGGTTTTTGCCATTACTCACCCAGTATATAATTAGTCTATTGGTTTTTATGGCTGGAAAGTGGAAAGAGGGCACCGGAATGAACATTTTTGCCTTTTCAAATCTTGAGCTATTTCTAGTGGTTAAGTCGGTATAAGCCAACAACGATTGTGATTTGTGGGCCGGCATTTTTTTAGTGGGTGGGGGGGGGGGGGGTGGGGGGCCCCACTTTTCGGTTCCCCCCTCCACTTTTCGGAGCCCCCCCACTTTCGCCCCCCCCCACTTTTCGGCAAGCCCCCACCCACTGTTTTGGGGATCGCCCAAAAGTATCAAAAAATTAGGTATTTGAGGTCAAACTTTCAAACATTTTCTCAATTTTTAGCTAATTTATGGACTTATAAGCTCATTTTAAGCTTAAAAGCAGCGATTTTTTGCGTTTTTACCTTAAAAATGCTAATTTTTCGCTGAAAATTTCGGCATATTTTACCTTTGGCTCGCCCCCCACTTGTCCGACGCCCCCCCCCCTTCCCCCTCCCTCGGGGGGGGGGGGGGCGAAGCCCCCCCCCCACTTTCAAAACCCTAAAAAAATGCCAGGTGGGGGTCCAAAACTGGTCATTTTCGAGGAAATCGATTTTATCAAAATTACTGCTATTACTAAATTACTATTACGGACAATTTTGGTTTATTTATACTCAATCGATACACAGTCTTATTGCACATTTTATCAATGCCTATTAGCTGGAGTTCGTTGCTTTAAGCCAGGGATTTGGCCGAAAAACCATGTTGGCAAAACTGCGGTTTATTTTGTTTTGAACATTGATTTCTCAAAAACTACCTAGTGGATTCGCGTGATTTTTGGTAGGATGAAAATTCGCACTATTGCGAAGGGAAATTTTTCTTGGTTTGAAATAAAACGTCTCCAATTGCGAGAAAACTCAACGCAACTCAACTACGTCGTTCGGCCCACATGTCCTTCACATCGTGATGATACAAAACGAACTTTTGGAAAATTTTGTAGTTTTGTGAAATCGATGTTCAAAAATTGTTGGCTAATAATTAGCCTTTATGTCAGAAAATGTTTGCTAATTTTTACTCCGCCTAGAGGCGGAATGATTGCTTTGAGATATAGATTTTATATATACACGTAGGCACCCATCTCTAAATTGCCGTACAATGTATGTTTATTACAGTTTCTCAGTATCTTTTTTTAGCCGAAGGGGGCCTAAAAGCACTATACTCAATTAATTTTTGATTTCGGCTTCGAAATCTATATGAGGGAAACAGTTTTATTTTTAAGATATGAAATTTTTGAAAAAATAAGTCGGAACATAAATATTATTAATTTCACTTGATTTACTTCCCCCCCCCCCGATGAATTCGAAAAGTCGAAGTGAACAGCAGAGATTGAATATTATGCAAATTAGATTGTTGAGCATATGGTCATTTGAAGAGATATTTCTTTTTGCGACTCCACTTCAGCTACAAGCCTCTCTTGTTTTGTTACGCTGGCTTGGAATACTTTTTTTACGTTTTGGTAGATTGCATCACTTTTATATATATAGTCCTCCACGGCGCAGTAAAGATTTAAATTAATTATGCCTGAAAGGAATGGGTGCAGGCTGAGATTTCATTAAGCGCTGATTGAAGGAAAGCGACATCACAAAACATAGATTGGGATCAGAAAAAGTATACGCCTAAGCAGTAAAAACTAAAAAAGAAGTTCCACGAAAACTTGAAAAACTGAAAGCTGGAATCTGTCGATTATCAGTACCACGATAACCTAAGTGCAAATCTGCGTACGCAACATCTGTGTATTAGTTCGTTCCGTTCCATCATTGTTCTTTGTCAGAGTTCAGTTTAGATCTGGGGCCGATGTTATCAAGCATCTCAACCCGGGTTGAAGCGTCAACCCGGGTTGAGATTGGGGTTGAAAACTTCGACACAGTGTTATGAAAACAGGGTTGAATAAACCGGCGTTGAAACAACAGGGTTGGGGTTGAAATTGGTTTGCGTTCCAACCCAGTGTTATCATTATATTTGGGTTGAAAATTTGGGTTGGTTTTCGGGTTGAAATGGTTAAATCTCAACCCTGCTCAGTGAGGAGGGTTGAGATTACAATCCGGGTTGAAACAACAGAGAAAACACTTTCCTTCTAGTTTTACAATAAAATTTTTCATATTTTAAAAAGAACATTTAATGGTACGTATATCTATTACTTTATTCTTTGGTCTTTTAAAGTAAGTTTAAAATATTTATCTCGTAACTCCACTGGTGATACATATATGAGGACATTATTGAAAACAAAGTGATTGATTTAAGCTGTGTTTCAGCAAGCTTATGCATTACTTTTTTCCATCCCAATCATTGTTTGCTTGGTATTTTGCCATTTATGATAAGCTAGCGTAACTGTGGATCGTTGGCTAGAGCCTCAAAGGAAAGGCTGCTTTAGTGCTTTCTGAAAATGGGGTTGAAATCTGGGTTGAAAACTGGGTTGAATCGGATTTGAAACTGCTCAACCCGGGTTAAGCTAACCCAACCCCAAAAAACAATGATAACATAGGGTTGAGCAGCGGGGTTTAGCCAACCCGAAAATTTTAGGGTTGAACCCGAAAATGGGTTCAACCCGGATTGAACTCAACCCGCTTTTGATAACATCGGCCCCAGTAGTTGGTTGTTAGGACTACTGACTACTGCAGATTTAGTGGCTTTGCTTTTTATGAGGTTGTAACCTGTAGTACTGAAGCAATTTTGTCTTGGCTGTGTGTAGGATTAACCATTATTCATACTTATAGGAGATTCGACGTCTGCGTCAGTGTAACCCGAACAAAATCCCGCCAATTAGTATGTCTTGGGATAGTTAGAAATGGGGACTTCATTGCTATCTCATGAAACAAGCCATGCCCACCAAACAGCTGAGGCTCAATTGCGGAATAATGCCCCTTTTAGGGGCCTGCTTGTTTATTAATTTTGCTAGGTTTCGTAAACTATACTGGTTTAAAACGATGTATAAAACTCTTTTCAACTCCCAAAATCCAAAAATTATAGCGTTTCAAAAAATCACTACAAAAGCGCACTGCATAAAAGGATACGTATCACCTTAAATGCACAAGAGGCTAGGTTAAAAATAAGAGAAGACTACTGGGCGAATTACCATGTCATAGCTTCGACGACTAACCAGTGTAGTTAAATTATGTTAAGCTGGTGATTCCTTTTGGAGACGTCAACTTTGAAGCCATTACTCATTCATTACTCGGACTTAAGTAGCCATCTTTACATGAAAATGAAGCTTAACATTTTCTCATTTTAATGAATAAACTAAATTTAGTTTTCGAAACATTTTAACAGAGCATTTGAACAACTGCAATAGTAAACATCATAAACAGGGATACATACCACTCAACCTATGTTTTCTGTGTCGACTGCAATGTTTCAGGCTTTTTCAGACTGAAGCATAAACTTTTTCGAGGGACATCATTTATATCACTCGATACCTCGATACATCAAATGTGGGGACCCTTTTTAGTTATTATTAAATCGCTTTTCGGTATAGAGAAATTAGCTATAATGAATCAATGCGCAACCTGGATTTTGCCTACTTTTTCCAAGTTTGGCAAAAGACCACATTAGCTAGAAAGCAGAAATCGGGACAAATAAAAAAGGATCCCGGGGTATTCTTCTGTAGAACACACCTGTTCTGTAGCTTGCATAATGAATGCTTCACAAACGCTGGAAATTTGTCGTGTTTTTAGAAAAACCACATTTCTTATGATAGCAGCCGGCGGGATAGCAATTAGAGGATGACCATGCCTCCAATAATTGGCATCCGTGAGACCTTCAATTTGACACAATTAGTTTCATTGTCCTGCTTGTGATTGCTGAAATTAGCAATCAAGCAAGCAAAGTGAATGCTAAAAAATTTCTTTTTAAAGTTATGTCAAATTTCATCTTGACTTGGGCCACCAAAAGGAATCACCACCTTAACAACTTTTCTCATTTAGATCACTTCAGCATCAGCTGGCTCATTTTTACTGGAGGCACCCTGCCGCCCCCAGGCACCATAAATTCCTACCTTCCCATATTTTCAAACATTGCCAAATGTTACCATTTTGCCTTATTTTCAATCTGTCTGTGACTTGGAGTTTGGTGGGCTACTTCAGCCTCAAACAAGTGCCATAGCTTATTAAAAGGTTTAACGCAGACAAGACAAGTCGGTCTGTTCTTAGATTAAATCACTGTAGTATTTATACAGGGAAGTTTTTAAGCCAGAGAGCGAAGCTAGTGTTTTCAGTCGAAGATTCCAGCTGGTATCTTAAATTTTTACCAGTCTACTCGCGGCTGTTGGATGTAAACAATACTTTTTGTTGCCAAATGTTACTACAGTTTGGCTGGCGTGATATTTCAAGTTGCTAAAGAAAAGACATTCATATCCAAGTCCTTCCACGGAAAGGTGCATTCGATAAATCCTGTGCTCTAGCTACTGATCACAGAGATTTCGTTGTTAGAATCGACGAATAAATTATTTCGTATCAAAATAAGCTCATCGGCATGAGGTCTATCTCTTAATTTGATGATTGGCATGGGATTAAAGCTTTATGTGCCATTTATTTTTCTTAATTGATAACTGTTACTCCAGTGTCGTTGATAAGATCCTCAAATTCCAGACAGCATATCGATACTAATATAATAAAGCATCCGGACAAAATGTTTTACTTGGAGAAATGACAAAAAACATAATTACAAAACATGACAAAAAATATAGTCACAGTTCAAGCACTACGATTCAATTCACCATTATGAAGCATCAGTGCTTTTGAAATGATCATCGTCAATTGTAGTGTAAACGAATCCTTCATTGGATAAATGGTTTAAAATAGTTCTATAACAAAAATTTAGAGCCAAACAAACAACAAACAATATAGAGCCAAAAAAATTAATTCCAGCTACTCTAGTCAGAAAATGCAGGCAACAAACGCATGACATGAAACCAAACGGGAATAAAAAGGTTTAGGAGTTTTTCCATCAGAATGGAAGATATTCTCGATGACATCAGTACTCCATCCGGCTAGATTTAATCCAAGGGTTTAGCAATTAGGATGGCTACACAGTAAGTTCATAAAAGGAACTCAACTTCAATTGATTTTACAGAAATCATAATCAAGACAGAGAACATACGCGAGCTGTTCACGAGTATATTGAGCAAACCGTCTCTGAAGATCGTCAACGCCAACCCCACTCTCGTCTTTCACTGTCCTAATATACTGGTAAACCTAAAAACAAAAATAAGAATGCTGAAACAGTTAACAAACACTGTATACTTGCGACTACATTATACAAAACTAACTTATCAAAAGTAGGAATGATTATCCTGAACATAAATCCAGGCTAATGCCTAATAACCGCAGCTTAACATTCCCACCGTGACATTTCATCGGGCAAACCCGGAAAATCAATCTATTTCATCTTACCCTATCTTCCATGTGACCAAGCCCTGTGCTGGTAGGCTCTGGAGCAGGATGGTTTCCAAAGGCCATCGCTGGCTCATTCGATGGCTGAGCGTGAGACATTGAAGTATCCATCGCACTGGCACCACCAGGGCCGTTCGCTGACCCCTGTTCCAGCCGTTTGCCCAGCAAATCCTACAACAGGGCCGGTGTTATCAAGCATCTCAACCCGGGTTGAAACCTGAACCCGGGTTGAAATTAGGGTTGAAAACTTCAACCCAATGTTATCAAAATAGGGTTGAATAAACCCGGGTTGAAAATAGCAGGGTTGGGGTTGAAATCTGGGTTGAGTTCCAACCCAATGTTATTATTAAATTTGGGTTGAAACTTTGGGTTGGTTTTAGGGTTGAAATGGCTGAATCTCAACCCTCCTCAGCTAGGAGGGTTGAGATTTCAACCCGGGTTGAAATAATGGTGAGCCATCCTTTTGTTCTAGTTTTACCAATTGGCCATAGCTGACGAACGCCACTAGGAATATATATACAAGTTTTAAAAACTTAAATATTTTCATAAAACATGGCATGAAGAAGTCCAAACAAAAACACGATATAAATAAAGTCAAGAGCCGATCAAGCTGAAGTGAAATGTTGACCCAGCCTTGTTCATAAATTTGTTCCTTGACTTTTGTGACCACAGTGAATGTCTTATTTGCTAATATCAACACATGATAAACGAATGAATTGCATAATGATCTATTTGTACTTACATAACTTGTTGCGTTTATAGCAATCTTTCGTTACACGCTTTCAAATAGTCGGACCAGTAGCATTCTTCACGCTAAGGCTCTTTTTGGGTTGAAAACTGGGTTCAAATTGGGGTTGAAACAGTTCAACCCGGGTTAAGCTAACCCAACCCCAAAAATGTTTGATAACATTGGGTTGAGCAGCGGGGTTTAGCCAACCCGGAAATTTTAGGGTTGAACCCAAAAATGGGTTCAACCCGGGTTGAACTCAACCCGATTTTGATAACATTGGCCCCAGATGGGTAGACTATTAGGTTTAGAGTAAGGACTAAACCAACAGTTTTATTTGTAAAAATACCGACAAAAGTGAAAACCTTCCTTGACTCCATCTCATTTTCATAGAACCATCATTAGTTAACGATTAGTCAAGAAAAAATGCAGGAACTGCCGGATTATAGCAAGGTTAACAAAAAAGTTATAGCAGATTTACTGAAAGTTCTCTAGTCAAAATTCACTAGAGAACTAGGAAGCTACTAGTAGCGGACTAGCGTGCAATAGCTGAAATTTTATGAAACAGGTGCTAGCAGGCAGCAGTTATATCTACTCGCACTTGACTGTCTACTAGACTCGCAACTCCAGTGCGAGCAAAGCTTTTATGAAAGAACATTTGCTACTCGACTCGATAACTAGCAAAGTCTAGTTGTCGAGTCGAACTTTGCTAGTTATCGAGTCGAGTAAGAAAAAAGTTTTATGAAACTGCCCCCTGGTAACCAACCGGGCCTAAACCGTCCGACGGTAAATGTAATTCCAGAAGTCAGTAGTAGACTGGTTACCTAAAAACTAATGCCAGATTTAAATTTTGCGCACTAGAAAACCCCCTAGGACATGTTTGTAGCCACTCCTGACTGCCCAGTTGGTACCTGGAGAGTCTGGAATGGTCCGGCAGGGGTCACGTGACCATGGGTCATATACCACCAAAATATGAAGTCCTAAGTATCTCTGCCAAAACGACTGAAAATAAGTTATACTCACTCACAAACACGAAAAAACAACGTTTAGCCTTTAAAACGGCATTTTAGAGCCACCAGACTTCATACTAGACCCTGCCGGGGGCATCAGTGACCACCAAGACTTCGGCGGAGCCAGTTGCCCCAGTTGTAACACTAGGTTAGTAGTTTTGGGTTCTAAATACGTTATTTAATGCGCTCTATCCAAAACTGATGAGAAAACGTTGCTAGCTGCTCTCTGGGATCCGATCCACCGCTGATTTTTTTGTTAACGGGTGATTTTTTTCTGAAACCGTTAACAAAAAATTACAAACTTTCGCCTACTACAACTTACTGGTAGCTAGTAGAGCAGCAAAACAAGGGTGGATTAAAGCTTAGCCCAAGACCTATCCAGGGGTCAGCAAAGTAATCGATTTGGTTTAGTTTTGCGAAAGATCCGGCCAAAAAACCAAATTTTGATTTTTTGTTAACCTTGCTAGAATGTTTATAAACATGTATGTATACACCATGCATCTTTTCATAAGTTCTCGACTCGTTTCGGGGTGGTATGCGGACGTTACCTTTTGCGTCTTACAACACACAGAATAAAATCGGTATATACACGTCGAATTTCAAAAGCCATTGATTTTTCAGCTTTTGCAACACTAGCCATGAAACAACAAATTCCAAAAATTATTAAAATTTCTTACAAAATTTAGCCAAGCCTGAAAAAGCTGAAAATGCTCAAGTTTTCACATTATTGGGAGGTTGCGCACGGGCATGGATGCTATACGCCATAAATAAATGTGTGCCGAGTGTGCGCATGTGTATATACATATTCAAAACAAAATATCTACAAAACTCCAGAAATGTAATACAATGGATGCCAACCTTCATTATCCCATGAGTTCCAAAAAAATGTTGCATAATTCCACAAAAATTCATTCCGGAAACGAGTAAGCGAGCAAATTTTGGGGAGTTTTCACGATTGCCCAATCTCTCTTCCACATCAAAATTGATTTAATACCTTTTCGTAGTACAGCTTGGCGTAGACTGTCTCCAGCATATGCGCAGTCAGTTCGTTCAGATTTGTTAGCGGGGAAATGTGAAAAGCGTTCAGGTAGGTTTTGCCCTCAAAGCTGCGAATGTTTCCATAGATTTTAACATAGGTATTGTCAGCAATCATGGCTTCAGAATTGGCGGCTTCCTACAACGATACAAATATTTAATGATGGGGAACGGACAATATATCCGTTTATATCTTAAAGAAAACTGTGCAGTAGTCCACCTTAGGACATTGCTGCATGCCAAATATGAGAGCCCAGCTTCCCTCGCCGCGTTCTATTTCGTGGGTGCAAAATTTTTGGACTATTTTTTTCGGGGATCACTTTGGAGGTCCCCACCGTGGAGGTGGGACCATCTGTGGGGAGGGGTCCGGGAACCGCGGAAAGTTATTACCTCGTAATTGAGGCACTTTTTGTACAAGAAAAACTTAAAATACTAAGGCTGTGAAGGGTCTTCCGGGCTGTATCGATCGGTCCACTCCTACGCACAATGTCCAGATTTTACACAATCCGTCAAATTTTCCCTATTTTAGGGGGAGCGCTAACGAGCTCCCCCTAATTTAAGGCATTAAAGGTAAAATTTTGCAATTTCTCGACTAATGGGGTAAGTCAAAATTTATAGGTGGGGGCGCCTCCAATGAATGGCTCCACGCTCAGCGGAATTAAGGGGGGTCCATTTTTGTCCGGTTTTTCGACAAACTCCGATATTGCTCATTTTCACATATTTTGTTGTCCGATTGGTATATTTTAACGAGTTTTTGAAATGAAGGTCGAATCACTTACGGTTAGCGAGTAATTTCACCTCAAAGTTGATATCACTATGTGTCAAACATAGGAAACGGAAAAAGTGGTGATTTTTCCGTGCGCCAGAGAAATCTCGCCAACGACAAAACGGAGCACTTCAACGTATATCTTCTATCATAAATACGATCTCGAAGGGCGATTTGTAGGAAGCAGAATTTAAATTTAGACCTTTAAAAATTTTAATTAATTTTTTAAGTTTACGAACAGCCAAATTTGACTGTTTTGCAATGGTAAAATTGGGGGTCAGTAACTTTGATGAAATATTCTAACAGCTGTAAGGTCTAATTAAAAATTCTACTTCCTACGAATCACAGCTTATGACAAGACATCTGGGCTTATTCTACTGGGGGGGGCGGGCCCCCCCATAAACACCCTTCCCCCCCCCAAAAAAGTGGGTGCCCTTTTTGGTACCAACTTTTGCCCTGAAAAAATCGCTCAGAAGGCCAAATTTTCAAAAATTTTCCGGCTTCGCCGGAGATTTTTAGTCGCTTTTTGCCTATTTAAGCACTAAATCCGCTTATTTTTGGCGATTGCTATAAAAATAGTGCAATTTTTAGCATGTTTATAGAAAAATTTTCGCCAAAATGACTCGCCCCCCGAGGGCCCCCCAAGAAAAAATCCCTAGAATAAGCCCAGGACATTTCGAATGATACCAATTGATCCTGGCTAGCTCTGCCCGATTTCGAAATTTCTCTGGCGCGGAAATCTCAATTTTTAGCAAAATTTCGGAAATTCCCGTTTTTTGGCAAATAACATAGAGCTATGGCAAGACAGACCTATAAAATGTTAGACTATCTATTTGCGCAGCATTATTGATGACTTCAGGTCAAGTGTGGGCACAAGTGGTGCAGGTTAGTGCACCCAACTGGTCGCTGGGGTCAAATATGAGGGTCTGACAACTAATCTCAAAAATAGCGATTTTTCAAATTTTTCGAAATATAAATTTTATATCAATCGAAAGCTCTCATTGTCGGGAACATTTTTTATTCCTGAACCATTGCCCGCAAATGCACGTAATCGGGTGTCAAATGATTTTCGTGGTCAAGGCTTTCCAGCGCCGGCGCTACTCCCTAAAATCACTAAATAAAGTCATAAAGAAAAGTTTTCCCATTAAAAGCTATCCTACGTTCTTTGTTTGCATCAGATATCAAACATACAACCGAATGAAGCTCCATTCTCAAGGAAGTTCAGGTGCAAAGTGCCTTTAGTTGCTGCGGCACCGCGTTTTCACCTGTTTTCAAATTGCATGCAATTAATATATAGCCGGTTACTCGTTAAGTACTGAGCAAAACTAGTCAAAATTTAAACTCGATATGCAGGACATATGTGACAAAATATTGTGTGAAAATGAGCAAAATCCGTGACCATAAAATTTTCCATGGTGGACCCACCCTTTAAGCCGGTTAGTCCCTCTTAAAAGACATACCTCGTTCGGGTACGACATTATACAAATTGTACATATAATTTACCTTAAAACGAGCGCGTACAGAACACACTAACCATATCAATCCATTGACGCACAGAAATAGGCGCTGAAGTTGTATCGTCAACATAGTATGTTATGAACATGTTGCCACGTTCAGAACTTCTCACAACTCCAACAAATGAAAGCTAAAATCAAGAAATGAAATTCTAATTCAATAGGGCAATGTTAAAAAGACCATTGTGCTTATTCTAGTTATTCTTGTGAAGTTTTTTGGGGGGCCCTCGCGAGCGGGGTCATTTTAGCGGGGGTGGGGGCGCCAAAATTTTTCAAAAAAACATGCTAAAAATTGTGCTATTTTTATAGCAATCGTTAAAAATAAGAGGATTCAGTGCTTAAATAGGCACAAATCGGGGGAAGGGTGTTTTTGCCCCCCACTAGACTAAGCCCAGAATACCAGGGAACAATCAGAGCAGACGTCTCAGGGCATTAAATGACAAGAACACGCTATTAGGGGGAGCGCGTTAGCGCTCCCCCTAGAATAGGGAAAATTTGACGCAATGTGTATAATCTGGACATTGTTTGGCCTGTGGCCAGCGGAGGAGTGGACCGATCGGGCTCAAACTTGGTGTGTGAAGAGCCTGTGGGCAGGGGTACATGCTGTGAAAATTTCAGCCGGATCGGCCGGGTAGATCTTGAGATATGAAAATTGGCCCCCCGCGCAGGTCGCGTTTCTCTCCATTTTTTTTCCCCCAGGGGTGCAGGTCGGAAGACCCTTCAGAGCCGTACTATTTTAGGTTTTTTTGTACAAAAAGTTCCGCAATTCCGGGGAAATTACTTTCCGCGGTTTCCGGACCCCCCCAGATGGCCCCACCCCCCCGGTGGGGACCCCCCAAGTGACCCCCGGAAAAAAACTAAGTCCGAAAATATTCTAGCCTCGAAATAGATCGCAGCGAGCGAAGCTGGGCTCTCATATTGCTCATGTGGCATGGCCCAAGGGTGGAGGTCTCCATTTGAGAGTTTGGTGTTGGTCGGTCATCTGTGGCGCCCTGGCCAGGGGTCAGTAGTTAACGTGTAAAAGGGGGGTCTGGGCCTACGGAGTAGGCAGCCCTATACATAAGAGCTGCTGGGCTGAGGTTTCGTATTCGAATAGGAACCCCTATATGGTGAATCTAAATGGCCCATTAGTTTCGCTCTAGGACCTATCCATGTGGCTGGGGGGCACCCTGATGGTGGTGGGCCCTACCGTGTCGCAACTCCAACTTTAACCTCTTCTACAGAAATATCTACAGTGAGCAGGTCTCTCTTATTTGGGGTTTGGGGTGGGGTGCGGGAGCACTACAGCGTAGGCTATAGTAGGTTTCGCCCGGACCCCTGTGGCGCCCTGGCCAGGGGTCCGGACCGGGGACCGGGTCCAAAATGGCCAAAAATCGATTTTTCCAAAAGTGACCAAGTTTGGTATCAAATGAAAGCCCTTGGTGAGGCGAATATTTTTTGTCATTGGAGGACCCCTCCAAAGTGGACCCAGCGGCCTGTGGCACCCTGACCAGGGTCCGGACCGGTCCAAAATGGCCAAAAATCGATTTTTCCAAAAGTGGCCAAGTCTGGTATCAAATGAAAGCCCTTGGTGAGGCGAACATTTTTTGTCATTGGAGGACCCCTCCAAAGTGGACCCAGCGGCCTGTGGCGCCCTGACCAGGGTCCGGACCGGTCCAAAATGGCCAAAAATCGATTTTTCCAAAAGTGGCCAAGTCTGGTATCAAATGAAAGCCCTTGGTGAGGCGAACATTTTTTGTCATTGGAGGACCCCTCCAAAGTGGATCCAGCGGCCTGTGGCGCCCTGACCAGGCTCCGGACCGGTCCAAAATGCCCAAAAATAGAATTTTCCAAAAGTGGCTAAGTCTGGTATAAAATGAAAGCCCTTGGTGAGGCGAACATTTTTTGTCATTGGAGGACCCCTCCAAAGTGGACCCAGCGGCCTGTGGCGCCCTGACCAGGGTCCGGACCGGTCCAAAATGGCCAAAAATCGATTTTTCCAAAAGTGGCCAAGTCTGGTATCAAATGAAAGTCCTTGGTGAGGCGAACATTTTTTGTCATTGGAGGACCCCTCCAAAGTGGATTCAGCGGCCTGTGGCGCCCTGACCAGGCTCCGGACCGGTCCAAAATGCCCAAAAATCGAATTTTCCAAAAGTGGCTAAGTTTGGTATAAAATGAAAGCCCTTGGTGAGGCGAACATTTTTTGTCATTGGAGGACCCCTCCAAAGTGGACCCAGCGGCCTGTGGTGCCCTGACCAGGGTCCGGACTGGTCAAAAATCGGTTTTTTAAATAAATTTCCAAGTTTGCTATCAAATGAAAGCCCTTGGTGAGGCGAACATTTTTTGTCATCGGTGGACCCCTCCAAAGTGGACCCAGCGGCCTGTGGCGCCGTGACCAGGGTCCGGACCGGTCCAAAATCGATTTTTTGAAAAGTTTCTAAGTTTGGTATCAAATGAAAGCCCTTGGTGAGGCGAACATTTTATCTCATTGGAGGACCCCTCCAAATTGGTCTCTAGCGACCTGTGGCGACCTGGCAAGGGGTCCTAATTGGTCTAAAATCAAAATTTTCAAAAGTTGTCAAATTTGGTTTTAAATGAAAGCCCAAAATGAGCAGAGCAACTTTTGTCATGTATATATAACTGCATATCCAAGGTTACGGTGCTGGTTGGCTTTTAAAATAGCCTTCCTGCCTAAGATAACGCATCGTGTAAAAAGTTCTGTAGAGGCCATGAACAGTGGCCTTCCAGCCTAAGATGACGCACCGTGTAAAAAGTTCTGAAAAGGCCATGAACAGTGGCCTTCCAGCCTAAGATAACGCTCCGTGTATAATGTTCTGTAGAGGCCATGAACAATGGCCTTCCAGCCTAAGATGACGCACCGTGTAAAAAGTTCTGAAAAGGCCATGAACAGTGGCCTTCCAGCCTAAGATAACGCTCCGTGTATAATGTTCTGTAGAGGCCATGAACAATGGCCTTCCAGCCTAAGATGACGCACCGTGTAATAAGTTCTGAAAAGGCCATGAACAGTGGCCTTCCAGCCTAAGATAACGCTCCGTGTATAATGTTCGGTAGAGGCCATGAACAGTGGCCTTCCAGCCTAAGATGACGCACCGTGTATAATGTTCGGTAGAGGCCATGAACAGTGGCCTTCCAGCCTAAGATGACGCACCGTGTATAAAGTTCTGAAAAGGCTATTAACAGACATTTTTCCGTTTCAGCAAATACATTCAGTTGAACTAGAACGTTTTCATCCAGCCTGTTTGCGGTAGCTAGCTTTGCTTACATTGTGTATATATGCAACTTCTCTGACATGATTTTCTCTGCAGCGGAAAAATAAGCGAAACTAGGGGGGAAAATGCCCTCGACGGGCAACCAACTTGGTAGAATAGGGAAAGACTTGAATGTTAAATACACGGTGCACAGTTACAACTGAGATTCTGCTGAAGCGGAAAAATGCCGTTTCTCAGCGACTAAAATGACAGAAACCAGCTTTGTGCGCCGAATAGGGAATCTGCTCGGCGACTAAAATGAAAGAAACCAGCTTTGTGCGCCGAATGGGAAATTCCCCGGCGACTAAAATGAAAGAAACCAGCTTTGTGCGCCGAATAGGGAGTCTACTCGGCGACTAAAATGAAAGAAACCAGCTTTGTCGCCGAATAGGGAATTCCCTCCTTCCGCCCTATTCGCGCGAACTTTGAAGCCTGTTATGTGTTGCTTTGCTGAATAATGAGAGAGTTTCAGAATGGCAGAATTACTTCAGAATGCAAAACAACAGTTTTATCAAGCACTTACGTAAGTCTAGGTTTTTCACAGACATAAATACGCTGTCTTCGATGTGCTATCAGAAACATTGAGAGCATATATATAGTATATATAATCCTGGGTGCGGGCCTGTATATATATATATATATATATATATATATATATATATATATAAAAAAAAAAAAAAAAAAAAAAAAAGAAAAAAAAAAAAAAAAAAAAAAAAAAAAAAAAAAAAAATATTTATATATATCTATCTTTCCGTGTGCTGATCCTGCCAACATTTTCTATCATCAATTTCTATTATTTATTCCTATTTTTTATATACATTTTCTCTCGACCACCAACCTTTTTTATTTCATCTACACTTATTCGTTTTCCGCTACCTCCGCTTCCGAAGGGCAAGCCCTTACCCTCGTCCTCGTCTTGTTTTTCTTCTTTTCCTCTTCCCCCCCTCCCCCCTCCCTCACTCTACGCCCCGCCCAAATCTTGTGTTTTTTTGGGGGTTGGGCCCTATCCCGCCCCTTGCCATTTCATCTCTCCCCCCCCCCCCCCCCCGGCAGGTTATTTTTTTTTTATGGTTCTTCTAGTTTAGGTTCGGTTCTGGCTCTCCGGCGAGGCCATTCTCGTCAGTGGTCGTTTTCTTTTCCTCTCCGTTTTAGTTTCAGTCCCGGCTAGTTTGGTGCCGCGGCGCCCATTCCTGCTCCTCAATCTCTTCTTTCGTTTGTGTGTCTCTCGCTAGGGCCGGCCGTTACTCTCTCTGTCCCCACCGCGTGAGCCGCCGCCCTGCCCAGACGCCCCTTATCTCTGTTTTTTGGACCCCGTTGTCCGTGTTTCCCCAGTTGGTTTTCCTAGGTTTTCCTTTAAAAGAAGTTGCCAGTTACTTTCCGCCTTTTTTTGTTGGAAATTTTCTTCCCAACTGCCCTTTTTTTGGCCACCCTTTCCGTTAAGTTTCCCAAAATTGGTTAAAACCTTTTATTACCCGTTTTGCTGGTAAGTCGGTCATATGGTGATTGGGACCACGGTTCCAAATCTGCAATCGAAATGTTTCTAGTTCCGTGGATCTCGATATATGGCCAAATGCTACGCTGTTTGAGTCCGCAAAAGTGATCAAACTGCCCAGAAACGCATAATATCTGTGTTTTTAACTTGTTAGTCAATTTGAGCTGGTGGATATGCTAGGACACCCTTTAAGAGGGTGTATCAAGCAACTTGTAGTAATCGAAAATTCCTTATCCCAAATGCCCTTTTAAGGGCAACCATTTTCAGATGTACGGGTTAAAAGCCTTTTGTCTAAAATTTGGACGAAACGTTGGCCCAAGGGAGGTCGAGAACGTAGATTTTATACGCACAATCAAACGTTTTAAAGAAGTTGTGGCTTTGGAGATATGACCAAAGGCAGTCATGCTTAATTTGCAGCAGGTACTCTAAAAAAGGATTTGCGCATATTCTCCGACTTGCTTTGCAATTTGATTACGTTAGCAAGAAGAACGTTTGTTAAACTGTAAAGTGTCTTTAAGCTAAGAACTGCTTATCCCAACTGCCCCTTTAAGGGCAACCGAATTCAGAAACATTCCTTATCCCAACTGCCCCTTTAAGGGCAACCATTTCCAGAAACATTCCTTATCCCAACTGCCCCATTAAGGGCAACCATTTCCAGGAAAGTTCCTTATCCCAACTGCCCTTCCAGGGGCAACCATTTCCAGGGAATATATATATATATACCTTATCCCAACTACCCCTTTAAGGGCAACAATTTCAGAAAACAACACAGAAAATACTCTTTATCCCCCATTTGACCGAAAATCGACCCTAGAAAATGACCTGCCTAATGAAGGAAGCGGCGGCAAACCATTCATGCCAATTTAGCTTGTTGTTGCTTTCTGTTGGTCCTGCTAGCGGTTGTATGCATAAAATATTTACGGATCAGGTAGCTCAAAAAGAAATTAATCTAGCGCCACCCCTAGCCTCCACGCAACCGGTACGGGAAATGACATATTGAGCGCAATGCTTACGTTTGCAGTTCCTAACAGAATAATTACCTATATTACCTATATATTTCCTCCCGAAAGACGATAAGTTCGCGCGAATAGGGCGGAAGGAGGGAATTCCCTATTCGGCGACAAAGCTGGTTTCTTTCATTTTAGTCGCCGAGTAGACTCCCTATTCGGCGCACAAAGCTGGTTTCTTTCATTTTAGTCGCCGAGTAGATTCCCTATTCGGCGCACAAAGCTGGTTTCTGTCATTTTAGTCGCTGAGAAACGGCATTTTTCCGCTTCAGCAGAATCTCAGTTGTAACCATGCACCGTGTATTTAACATTCAAGTCTTTCCCTATTCTACCAAGTTGGTTGCCCGTCGAGGGCATTTTCCCCCCTAGTTAGTATATATATATATATATAAATATATATAAATATGTATATATTGTATCACTATGTGAATGTAAACTCCTAACGAAGAAACAGATTACGAAGATGCATAACCATATTGATTTCGTCTAAATGGTATATACAGTTGCGCGCACACTACCGTTTCTTGGAAAACTATATATATACTCGTGGAAAGTGAATTTAGCAAAATAGGTTTTCTTACAAACAAAACAAATTTTAGACACTTGAAAAACACACCAAAAGCACGGATAAAATTTTTAAAAACCTTATATTTAGTGGTTACTGCCGTCTACAAGACGATGTCATTAACTGTCAAACCCTTGTTAATGTATTCAAATTATATACAGGATGCCCCCAAATCAAGTGCCACTGAAAGCACCTTTTGTGCTTGATGACTTCCAATATTCACAGTATCAGACTGCGGAGGCATTGCATTAATCATAGCACCAGTAATTGGAATTAAATCTTCTTGGCGACGAGGCTAAAACATTGGATACACGTATACGTATATATACAAGAATAAAAATGAAAATGCTCCGATGGAGCATGAAAAATGTAACATGGGTGACACTGGGTTTTAAGCAGGCAGAGGACTAAGTTAAAAGCGGACTAATATGGACCAGCTTCGCTGAACAACAGATATTCGGGACAATATGTACACGGAAAAAAGCAAACAGTTAAACTTGAGGTGTCGCAGTTCACTTCGTTCAGTCCATTTCTTCCAGGCCACAATGTTAACATGTGTGAAATATTCGCTAGAAACGATGTTAATTTTGTAAATTAGTTCATGAATGATAAAGCTATTCTTGAAACTTAGCTACTTTGACAGCTTGTAAAGATGGAGACTTATATTCAAAAGTTGTGGTGATCAGTTTTTGGTTGGATTCAAAGTGTAGTGGGTTGGTTTTGGGATTCCCTCGAGTGCGTCGGCAGCTGAGACTTATTATTGTGATTTAGTGTAGTTCGAGTTATCAGGTGAAATATTTGCTTGTGCTGTTTTCTTATATTTTTATGGAAATGTTACTTGCTAATTTCGTGTAAATTTAAGATTAAAGTATCGTGTGAATTTCGCTAGTTTTAATTAGGATTTTATTAGATAGGCACGAGGAGGAGCGGTAGGCATACACTACCGATTGTGAACCTGCAGTTAATCAGTCAAGTCTCTTTTATTAGTCATGAAGTACAGGCACAGACAGTAACTTCATTTTTACAAATTGGCGACCGTGACAGGACTCAAATTCTTAGATACGTATGTTTTACATATGATTATTACGCCTTAGTGGCAGTTCCATTTTTCAAACGCTTATTTCTAATTGAATACGTATGTTTGTCATTTATGTTGCAAGAAAAATCTAGCCTAGATTTGTAGACGTAGGTTTAGGCCTAAAATGGCCAGAATATTAATAGAAATTCTAGGATTTTCCTTGAATTATATAAATTCTTTTAGTTGAACGATGCTTAGTATGGGATGGGTCCGTTTTTGTAGCCGGTGGTTGTCTACCTCGTCCTATTGGTGTTTTCCGGAACCTCCTACACTTGTCGTTTTAAATTTTTGCCTTACTATTTTTACCATTTTATTCTTGTTTTTAACTTTTTGTCACTAAAAGTCACATTTTACCTATAGGCAATAGTTCTGGGGTTGCTTTTACTTTTCTCCCGCCTCTCGTGTAGTGCTGTGGTTACGATCCCAATCCCCAGATTAGGATTCTGAGGAGCGTGGAGAAAAACATGCAGCACTTACACAAAGATTCCGTAGTTTGTTAGCCGCTTTTCCTTGATAGGGAACTGTCAGGACTTCTTCCCCTGGGATTAGGATTCCTGGGGCGGGAAGCACTGGCCGTTTCCCTCCTTAAATTCATAGGTAGGGCTAATATGTATGAAGCTGGTAGTAGATACGTAATGTACGTGGTTGTGGTTTCTTTTGTTGTGATTCATATATTGTTGTGTACGTAGGTTGTCTTTATGATGCTGTTCATTTTTTGTCACTAATAAAAGTACATTTCTTTGCATTGCAGTGTATATATATAAGTATGTATGTGTCCCTCCCGTCCCCCCTCAGTGAGCTTATGTTCCCTGTTTGGATCGGTGGTGCTTGCCCGGCTGTTCCTTTGGACGGATGGAACGTCGGAGGTTTGGGTTGACTGGCGTTGTGCGGGTCCTGCCTTGTTGGGCACGGTTCTACGGTTATACGCTTATCCGGTTCTACGGTTCTACGGTTCTGGTCCCTAGGTGCTATCTGGTTCTTGGAGGGCTCTAGCCTCGTGGGGGGCGGCTCTCCAGGAGCATTGGTGGGACAGGTTGGTGGTCTTGGGTGACTTCGTACCGGTGATTGCGGGTGCTTTGTATGGTCAGCTCGGTGGTACGAGCTTGTTAGAACTTTATGTATGGGTTGTGTGTGCTGCTTGGCATCGTGCCTTGGAATTGTTGTTGGTGGTCTCAGGTGGTAGTGATGTTGGGTGGATTTGTGTGCGGGTACGTCAGCGGTTGGCTACGGGCGTGTTTGCCCATATTTGGCTTTGTTAGTTGCCTGGAGACTCCTGTCCTGGGACTAGGCTCGCTGTTGTTGTCCTTTGTTCCCCATATATGTTGTGTTGTGCTGATATTTACCATGTGGTGGGGGAGAGTGTTTGTAGTTAGGGATATGCGTGGGTTGGGGGGAGCCTTGGGGTGAAATTTATCTAAATTATGATAAACATTGTTGTTTTCTTACTTTTCTTTGAACGTCGGAGGTTTCGGATTGTCTTTATTAGGGGCGCCCGCTACCTTGGCTGGGCCATTGTACTGTTTGAATTCTTTTTCTTTTCCTCTTTGTTCTACTACCAGCTATAACTATGTCGTATTTTACTCATTTTATTCCTTTCGGGTTCTAACTGTCTGGTTTGTGTTTCACTTTTCTGTCCTAAAACGAACACGATACTTTCTTCTTGAAAAATTCTTTCTTGTGAAATTCTTGCCATCTTGTCTACTGCCATGAGTTTGCCAGCATGTCCGATTCGGTGCTGCTTTATATATTGTGCTTTATTACCACTGTGCTTTATTCATAGAATCTACCTTTTATATGGCATTGTTCATAGTCTATTTTGTCCGGTTAGTCTGTATAGTGGGGTTGAATCATTAGGTTACTTCCGTCTGAGGTTTGGGAAAATTTTTGTTTTGATCGTAGTTTGGCCTGTGTATATATTTGTCTGATGCCGCCTTGCGGGTATGTCTGTTGTCTGTATGTGTTGTCTGTTGTATGTTGTCGTTTGTCTTGTTTGTCTGTCTTTGTTCTTTCTTTATCGGGGCAAGCACCGGTAGTGGGCCCGTGTGTGTGTTGTGGTGCTTTGTTCCCATTGATCTGGCTCGCGCCTTTGATACTGTATGCCATTCTAAATTGGTAATAAAGTTACAGTCCTATGGTTTTTCCGCTAAGGTTATTGCGTGGATAACAAATTTATTGACAAATCGAAAACAGCGTGTAAAGGTGTCATCTTCCTTTTCTAACTATAGCGATGTCAAAAGTGGGGTTCCCCAGGGTTCTGTTTTAGGCCCGCTCCTCTTTTTGATATTCATAAATGACTTGCCTGAGTGTGTACAAAATTCTTGTATTAAGTTGTTTGCGGATGATGCTAAAGTCTATCGACCAATTTGTGACACACTTTCTCAGCAACTCTTGCAACATGACTTATATAAAATTGAGAAATGGTGTACAGATTGGCAACTAACTATTTCTGCGCTCAAATGTACTGTGTTGCGTTGTATTCCTTATGGGGTATCTAGAAATAATTTTACATTGCCTGTGAATTATGTTTTGTGCGGTGTAAGATTACCAGTTACCGAAAATGTGTCTGACTTAGGTGTTTTTATGGATGAAAGATTAGACTTTTCAGTACATGTGACAAAAGTTCGTGCTAAAGCAGCTAAAAGGATAGGCTTGATATTTAGAGCTTTTAAATGTAGGAATCGTGAATTTTTGAAGAAAATGTTCACAACTTACGTTAGACCCATTGTTGAATATGCAACTGAAGTATGGAGTCCGAGATTTTTGAGAGAAATAAGATCAATTGAGTCAGTTCAACGTTCATTTACTAAAAGGATAGCTGGATTGTCACACTTGTCATATGCTGATAGACTGCGTGAACTTGATTTGGATTCTCTAGAACTAAGAAGGTTAAAGGCTGATCTGTGCTGTCTGTATAAAATTATTTATAATCTTATTGATATTCCTTTTCATTTGCTCTTTGCTTATGCTAATGATACTGGGAATAGGTCACATGCATTGACTTTGCATCGGTCACGAAATGTACGCCTTCATACCAACTATTTTTTTCATCACCGTATATGTCAGATCTGGAACAGTCTTCCCACTGAAATTGTAGCTTCACCTACTATTTCAACTTTCAAGATCCGTCTGGACAGAAACACAAACTTACTTGGTCCATTTGTTCGAGGGTAAATCATTGAAACTAATTTTTACTAACCTAAACGTGGTTAAAACTCCTCTTTTGTAATTTGGGTAACATGGATGTAAGGTGCGCCTTGTGGTACGTGTATAATGTACCTATGTGCACCTGTAACAACCCTTCCTCAGTGCACTCCTCTGTTCGTTTGTAATTTTCTATTTTTGCTCACGATGCTTTTGTGCGTAAGTATGTAATGTTGCTTGTAATTAGTGTTCTTGGACCCAACACTCTTGCTTTTTTCTTTTTTTCTCTTTTTTTGACGCCCCCTGGTAGGTGGATGTGTTTAGTTGTGATTGCGAGATTATTCAGTAAATGAACCCAAGGAGGGAGAATGGAATGAATGGGTATGCTGCAGACTCCCCACAGGAGTCGGGTCCTGCGAATTTTTGACAAATAAAGTACTAGTCTTGAGCTACTTGCTTTTAACTTATATATATACGTAGTTTTTGTATACGTATACGTGTATATGTTAGAAATATATATACATTTATACGCTTCTCTCCGCTTGAATTGATTGACAGTAGATTGTCAGTAGCCTGATATAATCACTTGTGGCTCCTGTGGTCTAGTTCCCACGAGTTAGAATGGGTAGGCTACGTAGGCGAGATGCAGCATACCTACGCCAGAGGTCAGCTCTTTGTTGTCTTTTATGAAAAAATTGACTTAAAAGACGATATGCAAAGAGTTGTGGACTGCATTAGTTCGAGGGGCATCTGAGCTAGGCTGCTGAATGTATGATTGTGGATGTGGTATTGTATTTTTTATTGCTGATGTGAGTAGTAGGGCTTATGGCAGAACTAATGCAGTCCTAGAGGAGGGTCCACAGTGCGGTATACTCTAGATCTTCTTAAGCTGCATATATACGTATCTATGTATATATGGAAAAAAATGGAGAGAAACAAAAGGTTAAACTAAAGTTAACCCTAAGTGACAACAGTTTCATAGTGTATACTAAAGTCATATATACATGCTATCCGTTGAACCAGGTATAATTATAAACCAACACAAAAAGACAACAATTAAACTCAGATTTAGGTGCATTCTATATTAAATATTATGCATTACAAAAATTAGGTACATACATGTGCTACAATTTAAAAATACAAATATGTGCCATGGAATTAAGGTACATATCCTAAAGATGAGTGCTCATAGCCCCATGCGTCTCACCGCCCAGCCTCACCAGGTGCGCACCTGGCATGGGGAAACTGGGCGGATATGTACTGTTCCATGTGTGACGTGAATGTGAGTACACAGATAATTTTAGTAAATTTTACAGCTGTTGTCATTATAAAATAATTTTCGGTTTAAATTTTAAATATGAAATGACTGGAGTATGTTAAACGTATTCTGAGCTTTTTTCGATTTAAAATTGTTTTTTTCAATTTAAAATTTCATTTTTGAGTTTGGTAATTGAATATCCTCTAGGATATAACTTTTGAATTAAATTATTAACTGCATATTTCCAAAAGTCAACATTTTCGGATAATTTCCACAGACGGTCTAATTCATTTCTAAAGATAATATACGCACGTACAGTAGAAAAATTACTATTAATATGAGGAAATTTTATAGTTTTAAAATTAAATCTTTCTGTTTTATCAAATGGCTTAAAAATAAATTTTTTATCTATAATTTCAATGTTAATATCAAGAACCTCTGCTGAAAAAGGATTATCATTTTGACGAACTAAAGTTAAGGAAATGGGATACATGTCTGAAATTATGCTTTCAAATTTATTTCTATCATTGAACACAGTTAAATCGTCCATGTAACAAAAAATATTTAATAACAAGCTTGCAGATTTCCAATCTTTGGAGTATAAAACAGTTTTCATATAATTAAATTCACAGTTAAAAAGAATAAGATTTACAATAAAAGGTGCACAATCTGTTCCCATGGGGATGCCAATTTTTTGATGAAAAACTAAGTTACCAACACGAAAATACGTATTGTGAACAATGCATTTAATATAGCTTAAAAGTTTTTCTTTTGTAATAGCATTTGTTGAATCTATTTTGTTTGTCCAAAAAGCCGTTTTTGGAGTAGCTGATATAATACTATTGCCCATAAATTTGTCTAAAAGTTCTTCCATATTTTTAATAATAACTTCATGTTCAAGTGAAGTGTACATTTCCGTAAAATCGTAAGTATATACTGAATTAGCATATGTCGATTTATTAAGTTTATGTAAAGCATTAATTAACGTTTCTGAACTTTTAATTATCCAGAAGAATTTAATTCGATATCTACCATTTCTTTCCATTACTTTGCAATAATTTTGTATCTTTTCATATATTAATTTCAAGCAGCGCGAAACCGTAGAAGAAATACGTTTTAGAAAAGATTGACTACTCCCCCCCATTTTTTTTTTTTCCCCCCCCCCCCCGGGCCCCCCCCGCCCCCCCCCCCCCCCCCCCCCCCCCCCCACCCCCCCCCCCCCCCCCGCGCATTTATACTCCATTATAAAAAATATATACATAATATATATAATTACATACACACCCCACAGGCCCCCCCCCCCCCACCAAAATAAAAACACAAAATTTTTTACTCTCATAAACCACCCACATCCCGCCCCCCCCCCCCCCCATTCCCCCAACAACTCAAAACACAAATAAATGAAAAACCCTCTCCCCAAATCACCCACACAGACAACATAAAAAACCAATACCCACCGTCTTTCCCAAAACCTTAGGTCGAAAACAGGCTTTTTTCCCCTGGTTCCAACGTCAACAGAATAAGTAAAGCATTCGTTAAAGCTACAATCAAAGGTATTATATACTTGCTATAATAATTCTGAATTTAATAGGATTTTTGTGAAATTTAGGAAGCATACGAGGAATAGGAATACTACCTAAAGTTTCATTTTGATTTAAACCTTATTTTTCTCTTAATGTATTTTTAATATCATCTTCTGTTGTATCAATTAATTGATAATGAGGCAACGGACTAGTATACCCAATCTCTTTTAAAAGTTGGTTAACATAAAAAGTTTTACATATAAAACTAAAATTCTGTGCCGCTTTATCAATAACAGTAATTACAAATTTATCTTTTAAAGTTTTCAGATATTGATTTGCGGTATTAGACAATATTTCATCTGAAAAAGTTGAAAAATGCTGTTTCCGCTTTTTTAATTTAAACATCTTTTCTCGGAGTACTAATTTACAAGAATTAAGAACAGAGTAATTCCATTGATTTAATTCTTCTTTTAAAATATTGTATTTAGCACAATATATATCTATATAATCGCTTAGCGATTTTGATAAATCAATACAGCATCTTTCAAAATCTATCTTTTTGGCTAATCTATATTTAGGACCTTTTTCAAATAAGCTTTTTAGCTCTTTATTTTCAATAATATCTAAATTCCCTGTAATGATATGCCCATGGTTAGAATCACATAAATCAGAGTTAGCACATTCACAAGAGTTAGAATTAGAAAGAAATTCATTAATATCTATATCTGAGATAACTTGTCTATAATTAAATATGAAACTGGAAATCGGTGCGTCATAAGAGTACAATACCATCGGATTTGCATATTTCTTACCACGTTCTGTTGACGATACCCATTTATCTTCATTTGTATTGAAGATTTTTCTTAAATTTAAAAAATCCATTAGTTTATTAGAAAAAGGAATTACTATTGTTTCTTTATTACTTCGATTAAGTGTTTCATGTTTTTGTCCTTCCTGAAGTTTTGCATAAACCAGGTCTCGCATCAATTCAATAAAAGTACTAGGTTTTAGTTCTAAAAGTTTCGTAAAAAGTAATTTCAGCATTTGTTTAGGTTTAGTAAATACATAAGAACATATTTCTTTTCTAAAACGAAGAGGATCATTTTGCATAAAAGTCCGCAATTCATTAATCTGCTCTTCCACTTCTTCTACATTCCATTTATGGCATAAACTTCTAGGAATTTTCTTTCCTCTATATTTAACTTTGTTTATATCATTAGAAGTATAAAAATTTTTAAAAATTGCTTTGTCACTTTCTATGCCTTTCATTATATAGTTTAAACCGTAAGGAAATTTTGTACGTAATGTTTTAATCCAATAACTTTCTCGTTCTAGTCTCAACTTCTTATTAACGTGTTCATTCGTAGAATTATGCAAAGTTTCCAAAACCCTTACACTATAAGACTTGCATATTCCACTATTAAAATGTTCTATCAACTCGGAACATCCAGATCTAGACTGTGTACGTATTGAATATAAATGCTCGCCGATTCTATCATTAAGTCTTCTTTTTGTTTCACCAACGTACATCATTCCACAATCGTGACATTTAATCATATAAATTAAATTTTTTGTAGTACACGTTAGAGTCTCATTACGATTATTACATACCGAAAAAATCCGGGAATTATAAGATCCTTGAAAAGTGCTTGAGTGGTCGACTAGGGTACAAATTCTACAAACTTTAGGACACTTAATATATGTATTATTAGTAGGTGAAATTTAGCCACCTGAGACAAGTTACCACACCCACGGTAACTTAGGTGGGCGCGGAGTGGATACTTACTAGTCAGGGACTGCCTGACTTAGGTGGGCGTAACCACCATTAGGCTAAATAGCCCTCCCACCGTCCCACTAGCAGCCTGGCCCAGGGGTTAACCGCGACTTTTGACCCCTTGGTTATAACCGGATCACACTAGTGGCGCCTTTTTGTTTTACCCGTAAAAATGCTTCGGGTAATCGAGAGGCTTACTCGGTTTTGCAAATATTGCGATGTTAGAGAGACAAAAACTATTAAAAATAAAATTTAAGCTAGTTTTAAGGGTAAATGTGTGTTTAGCAAAGTAATTAGCAAAAATACGAGGTTTAATTATCAAGAAATTAAGAATCTTCCGATAATTAGAAATCGAAAACTGACCAATTGATATATCAAAAATAGTTAGTGTCAACCACACTCTATATAAACAATTGATAGAGAGAAAGGGACTAAGTCCACTTAAGGACAGTGATAGACCCATTTAAGGGTAAAAGTAAAATAAGAATTAAATAAAAATATAAAATATAAAAAATATATAAAAGCCCACTTAAGGACAGTGATAGACCCAATGAGGGTAGAAAATAAAGAATAGGTAAAAATGAAAATAATAAACCCACTGAAGGGCAGTCATAGACCCATTAAGGGTAAAAACTAAAACCAAATAATCAAATAAGATAATAAAAGGATAATAAGTACGTAACATAAAATAAATAAAAAAATTTTTGATCCAAAAAATATATTATAATGCAAAAAATAATAAACCCAATTACGGGTGGTAATAGACCATATAAGGATAAAAATAAAATAAAAATAAAAAAAATATTTTAAAAAATAAATAAATAAAAAGAAAAAAGTTGCCCACTTAAGGGGGCTCTGGCAAAAACCAGAGTGCACTGTGGGGCGGTTGTTCATTCCATTCCATTCCAGAATTCCATTGTCAGCCTCTGGAGAGGTTCTCCAGTGTAATT
>JASAND010000087.1:0-41247 GCA_030248195.1 Trissonchulus latispiculum | reverse complement strand
CAACCTCTTCGTTGACTTGCAATTCCAGAAAACTGTTACAAGGATCTGGAAAAAAAAATTCCTAGATATCTTCGAAAAATCAGAAACAGTCACTCCAAAGTTTTCTGTTCGATCTATTTCCGTTAAAGTCCCTCAAATGAAAGGTGTTGACGCTGGACGATTCACAAAGTTTTCGAGCAAGTACCAGATTCAGTCCAAGGCTTCAAACTCCGACAGCCCGGTTACTTTGCCAATACAACACCACATAGAAACAATCCAAGCCCTCCATGTTTTTGTCGTCCGTGATGATTATTTGGCGCTAAAACGCGTCAAGCCGCCAAAGAAGAATTTCTGGAGCTTGGAGGAAACAAGAAATCTATCAACGCCAAGAGCTCCTTAAAGTAACACCACTTCCGCGCGCGTTGTGGTCAAGCCAGACGGAAGTCTCCGCGCCTGTGGATACTACCGAGCTTTGAATTGCGGACAGTTGCGGATGTTGTATTAGACATCTTCTGAAAAGGTAAATAGAAGAAATCACACAGTCGTTCCGAGGATGCAAAGTCTTCAGCATTTTTGATCTACAAAAGGCGTTCTACCAAATCAAAATGGCACCACATGATGTTCCCAAAGCAGCAATCACAACTCCATTTAGCAGTTTGTGTTTTGACTATATGCCATTGTGCGGTCTGAGTAATGCTTCTCAAACATTCCAGAGAATGTACTGAACTCATTTTAGCAAACCTTCTTTTCGCCGGAGGCTGCATTGATGATATCATCATCGCATGTCCAGATAGCAGAAACTCACCCTGCAAGCATCTCGAGAAAATGCATCAACGACTCCAGTCCCATTCCAGGGTGCGAGTTAGTCTAATTCTTCATGGAGAAAGCTACTTACCTAGGCTTCCGAAATCAGCTGTACCACAAGGCACTCGTCCACTACAAACAAAGGTCAACGCGATTATCGCCATTATGCTAAGCCCCAGGACGGAAACGCACTGCGCCGATTACTGGGCATGATTGGGCTCTACCATCGATCCATCTCTAACTTCTCCCAGCTTTTCAGCTCCACTGACAAATTTGACCGAGCGCGATGCAGCATTTGGTTGGACAGAAAGTAGCCAAGCATCATTCGGAGGCCCTGAAGTCAGCGCTGGCAAAACGAACCTTGCTTTTCCGTCCAAATCGACACGCCTTAAGCTAATCCTGACCACTGATGCATGGCAAACAGCTGTTGGTGCCTCAGCTTCATTCAGCTATCCAATGGCAATATGGAACCATTGGAATTCTTCTCAAAAAAGCTATCACCTAGTGAATGTCGGAAATCTGCTTTTGAACACAGGGAGCTACTAGCTACCTTCGTTGCTCTGAAGCAGTTTCATTGACTCGCTGGTCACACTTTCATCATAAGCCGCTTTTGAAGATCTTCAGTATGAAGGTTCGTTCAACGTCGCAGCAAAGCCGTTGGAGATACTTCATTCATATCAAAATTCGGCCGCAGCGTTGAACACATATCGGGCGCAGACAACGTCGTCGCTGATGCTTTGTCTCGACCCATTGCATCCATTGTTCTGGACGATGGCGCAAGTCTTGCCAAGGAGCAGCTTAAAAGATCCGTCACTGCAATCTTTCTTCAAAGACACATCCTGACCACTTTCAAATATCCCTTCTGCGGGCAACACTTCCGGTAATTGTCGCAGATCAAGAAGCTTCGCCATCATGTCCCTCGGCAGCTACGCGCCGCACACATGGAACATTTCCATCGACTATCCCATCCCGGAATTCGTGGAACCACCTGACTAATTGCTACTCGCTACGTTTGGCCCTGGGATGAATAAAGACATTGGATGGTATGTCCAATCATTACAGCACTGCCAATCATCCAAGATCATTCGTCACACTAAAGATCCCATCGGCAACAATCCAACGACCGCAGTATACACACTATAGACGTGGACATCGTTGGTCCCCTCCCACCGTCACACAACTACAAATATCTGTTGGCAATAATCGATCGATTTACCCTTTGGCCTGAAATTATTCCTAATCAATTCCATTTCTGCCGAAGTTGTCGGGATATCCTTGGTATCCCATTGATCAATCGTTTCGGTGTCCCATCGGTCATCATTGCTGACCGAGGAAGCCAATTTGAATCATCCCTGTGGAACTATCTACTGCAAAGGCTTGGTATTCACCGCCACAATTGCTTACCATCCCAAATGTAATGGAATGATCGAACGTTTCCATCAAACTCTCAAAAACGCACTTCGCTGCGTTTGCAACAAGAACAACTGGTATTCAGCATTGCCAATGGTCCTACCTGGATTGCGTTCAACAATCGGTACCCATGGCTATTCTCCATCACAGCTGGTATATGGTACGGAACTAACTTTACCAGCTGATTACTTTGTGGAACCTAAAATGTCCAATGACATTCCAAAATTTGTGGAAACCTTGTTTTCCAAAGTTTCGTTATTTCGCCCTCGTCAAAGTCTTTATAACAATACATCATTTGTACCGGACTATTCACAAAGTAACTTTGTATGGATTAGGAAACCTTTGGTCCATTCCTCCCTCGAACATCCATACTCTGGCCCATATCCAGTCATGCAAAGTGACGATAAAAACAATAACTGTAGACATTCATGGACGGCAAACCACCATATCAATTGATCGTACTAAGCCAGCCCTTATCATGCCAGGGGCAACTGTAAATGGATCAGTCCATTTAGCTACTACTCATTTCAAAAAGGATTATGACATTATTTGCCTTGCTCTGGCATTCAAAGAAAGAACGTTACCTTCAAACTACAACCAACTGTGCATTTAATTTCTTAAAGAGCTCCGCTCAACAGGCGGGGAACCATGTGAAGACTTAAGAAAGCTTTAAAGCAAAATGAAGATATATTCTATTACAAAAAAGTTATACATAGATCTGTTCCACCAAACTCTTAGTCTCTACACCTCTTCAGTCAATAGTTGCATCTAAAGTAAACGTGTTATTTAAATTTTCTTCTCCGTCGCCACCTCCCAGCACACATTTAAGACCACCATACAAGTAAACAAAACGAAACCGATGTGCAATCTTAGGAAGAAATGAAAATATGGAGCTTACACATACGTTGCAAAATCTCGAGAAATTGCTTTTGAAGTTATCATCGCAATCATCACATTTATCACAATCATTACAACAGTTTTAATATTACTAAGCCAATGAAATCGTTTATACCTGAACACTGATACTTACATGCCAACCGCAAACTGTACCTTTGCCATTTTGTTCGCGTTAATATAAGCCCAAGAGAAATGTAGCGGCTCATATTAGCAGTTTACATCTTGTCCTCTACTTTAGATGCTGGCTCATATTAAACATTTTAACTCTTGTCCTTGAAACATGTAAATGTTGGCCATCATAGCTCATATTAACTTTTTCATGCGACTGCAGGGAGCATTTTTCCTACTTTTCCTTTCTAATTTTGGTATTATTTCAGTTCAGTGTGCGTATATATGTGATACCACACATTCTTAATGGGTGAGTTAGAGCGACCCACAGCGAAATTCGGAAATCAAACATAAACTTGATCTGCACCAATATATAGATAATCAAAAAGTAGTATGGAAAATTTTTCCTATGGGCTGTTTGAAAAATCGGTGTGCGCAAAACTCCCCTTATACATACATAGAATATGCTATTATACTTTGATATGCTATTGCTACGACACAGAGAAAAAACCCACTTTTTACTTGTATCAAAAAGTTCATTTTTTCAAAGTTCATTTTTCCGGGCAAGCTTGGTATCCTTCGAAAGCTTGGAGATTTCAAATATGTAAATTTTAGCTCTCAACTCCTTACCGTTAATTAGTTTTGGCTAATTAGCAGTTTCCCTATTCCGGCAATTGCCTTTATAGCTCATATTGTGAGGGGCGCTCCGCGCACCGTCATGATAAAGTGGTTACACGAGTCACGACAACGAGGCACCCCAGATCTAGAGGCTTTAAGTTAACGGGGGCAGGGGGCCTTCTTCCTTGATAGTGGCAGCCATCCTAACCAAATCGGCTGTCTGCTAATTAGTGAATTAACTAATTAATTCAGAATAATTTTAAGCACTGATTCACCATTAATCAGTGTTTGGCAAAACGGGGTGCAGACAAATCAGTGTCGTGTTGCCAGCCACCAGCCATAACGAGGCACAACAAACTGCACACACTCTATTGCCTTGAATAACATCCATAGGCCCTAGGGATTTACTATTGATTTATTTTATTCCCCTTTTATTTTCTTTAGAAATTCGCTGAAAATTGTCGACCGTGGAACGCTCGTTTGCTTCGTTTGTACAGTTTCTCAGAAAACTGTAAATGCCAACAAAAAAATCGGCAAACTATCTAAAATTGACTCCTTTCTGTAGCATGTGATGTGAATATTGGGGGGGGGGGTTTATCCAAGGTAATGCTATGGCTAGTTATTTGTAGATAACCTGTGGACAGAGACAAGAAAGCTGGCGTCTGAAGCCTACAACGGCGCGGCTAGATCCTTTGGAGACAACGCTCTCAAGCCGCCAGTGAGGCTTGAAGCCATGGAAATCATGATCAACTGTTGCGCCATAGAGCGCCTTGAAAGTCCGTTGACACTGTTGAAGGCGTGGAGAGATTGCGTTGGCTATATATTTGAGGATGCCAAATTCGTGACTATAATAAAGGAAAATTTGGACAGCGTCTACAAATGCGACTGCCATTCTTTCAGCATGTTGATATCTTGCTTTGTCTATATTCAAACTTACGCCATGCAGCTTTTGTTAATCCACGATAGTATCAACGGCTCAAAGGAGTTGGCCAAACTGATTGACGCTATCCACAAGCCAGATCAACTGGAACCACACCATTGGGGCTTTGTGCCAAAGGTTGTATTCCACGATGAAGGCGGTTGTGGAGAGCACGTGCTTGAGTCAAAGGCGCTGATTTTGACGACGTTGCCGGTCCCAGAATCAATGCGGAAAACATCCATCGATGTCTTAGCTCCGGACCGTGCACTCGTCTTGAAAACGCGCAAGCAACGAATATTGTCATTCTGCCAGAGATGCAAATATTGCATTGTAGGTGTTGCCGTTGCGGCTTTGGTTGTTATAGCAATTGCTATTGCTTGCGTTTTTGCCAACAAAGACGGTATGTTTTCTTTTCTTTGCGAAACATAGGATAACTTAAAATCAACTGCACTACCACTGCTGGGAACGCAATCTATGAGGTGGGTTTATTCGAAACGGTTTCAGTTTTTCTTCGGTTCCAGTTCCGGTTTTACAGACATGTTTCACAAATATTTCGAAGTTCGTTAGAAATTACTGCTAAAATGTAATTTTGAGCGGGGTGTTTACCACCATTACCGATGTTTCCTACATATTCTACAGGAAATAAGTAACTGCGTTCTGTGAAAAATGTTTCAAATTTGATCCCGACATGTGTTATACATAATAAACTGAACATTTAGGACAGCTTTGCGGTAATTTAAGTTGGTCGGAAAGACTAAGGCGACTTGTAAGAGGCAAGAGCGATAGTAAGCATAAATCTAAGCGATGGCCAAAGGCTAAAAGTGTAATGACAGGGTAAGCCTAGGCCAAAGCTTAAGAATAAGATTATGCCAAACTGTGAGCTTAAAAGATAGAGTGGAACCTTAAATCAAACGCTACGACTCAATAAGGGTTATACATAACCCTAAGTAATGGTGTTCAATATCGCAGTCCTAGCGTTAGCCAAAAATTGAAAAGAATTGGAGAATTTGTTTAAGATTTGTAAGTAGCATAGGAGGGCCATTTCGACCCTCGCTCCCAGGAGTCAATGACCTTGAAAGTTTAATGTCCCTTGGGGTTTGTGTTTGAAAGTTTTCGGTTTTTGTTCGAAATTTCTCTTTACATTTTTAGGAAGACCGTCTGCCGTCCCTTTAGGGCATAAATTTTAATTCAACAACTCGGCCCAATGTAAGTGTTTTCATGTTTGCAGTAGACGTGTTTTGAAATGTGTGAATTGTTTAATAGTTTAGTAGTATAATTTTCATAATAGTTGTTCAGTCCCTCTGCGTTCTTCCCCCGGGGCTTGGGATCCGGCGTCGGCCCATTCCCGGACTCCTATCTACCTATAGTTAATACCCTTCTACGTATTTATTTATTAGGTGGAATCCTCGATTCTCCCCAGATTTCGTATTACCCGTTTCTAAAACATCCTTGAAGTGTTCTCGGTCATACTTATTTAGGGCCTTGCTTACTCCTTTATGGGAGACTTTATTCGTCTTTCCAAAAGCTAGATAGGTTTTACTGCAAAGTGCTATTATACCATCCCCCGTCCATTCTTCTATAAACAACCCAGGTATTCGTTTTTGGGAGGGGTCTAGAACAAAGAAATCTTTAAGGGAATTTTGCCACCTACCTCCATTTATTAATGGGACACGATCACTTAAATTTTTGGAAAAGCAGGCGAAGTAGAGGGAGTCGGTGTCCATTTGGCATAGTTGGGGAAAGTTTCGGACCACAAATTTGGTTTAAGGCAGTCGTAGTAGAATTGGAGCATCCTAAGCTGAAACTAGCTTATCGTACTGATAAACGAAAAACCCTACTAACTCAGGTAAACAGTAAACAATTTTTGACTTAGCAGACTGAACCTCGTAAACCCCATTCCCCAAATCATCTAGTCTCTTGAATCTCCACCCATTCACTTCCCTACAAGCCCCAAATCTTTGACAATATTTTACATCCTGGTGCTTTTTTAGATTTGTAATAGTTCGGCCATAGTAAGAATTGTCCAAAAGTTTGAACATTTCCACGTTGAGTGCTAGATCTGGATCGGAATCGGCTGCAGAACGATGATGAGTAACTTCGTCTCCCAGTTCTTTGAAACAAACTTTAGATTTGAATTTTATTGCCCGATAAATCTTAGTAATTATCAGTCCATGTTTTAGATACCATTTAATTAGGGGAGTAGCTAGGACAATTTCTTTCCAAAGTAACTCCCAATTAGACCCCTTCTGGGTTGGTTCATAAGATCATTCAAATCGCAAAAAGTTTTCATGTGATCCCCTATATCTTCCTTAGTAATTTCTACATTTTTGAAAATAGGGGTCATCTCAGCAAAATGTTCTTTCTTATCCTCGGGTACCTCAATATCCACCTCAACTAATCCAAAAAGTCTATTGGCTTGAATTTGGGTAACTAACTGTGCAAAAGTAAGGACAGATTTTTTCAGGGAGATTGAAATGTTCTTCCATGAACTCTTGCATATCTGGGGAGTCTTTCAGGTCTTCATCAAACTCGCACTCCGATTTTTCAACAAAATCAAAACCCCCGTCCATAATTGTCTGAGTAACCCTTTCCGTTCTTTCCCTTCTTTTCGTTCTATCTTCAGGGTCCTGATTCCCATCCAATTGGCACCCATGTCCATGAAAATAGCACCCATGGAATTGTAAAACTAGATTCATTTCAGCGACCCACCCAACAAGTTTGGATTTCCCTATTCTTTTTTGCCCACCATTGTAAGCATGCTCAACTCTTACTCCCATGCCTTAGCCATATATTCCAGCCACATTCTTCTTTGCGCCCTCTCTGTAGCCATCTCTTGAATTTCCCATCGTCAGTGTGTTTCCATTCGGCGCACAGACCAGTGGGCATTTCCTGCATAGTGCACCAGAGATAGAGGGCACTGGCGTCGAACCCGAAGATTTGAGCAACTATAAACCCATTTGCAATTTCAGTTACTCCCGCTTCATGATATCTATGAAACACCAAACTGGGACCTCCAACTATATTGTCTTTAATTAATTTGTGCCAATTTTGAGTGAACCTATTAACAAGGGGAAGGATCGTATGTTTTGGAATTTTATTAATCATATGTTTGTAAGCCAGGCCAGGTAGAAAGATTGCCCCACTTTTAAACATATCAATCCCCATAGTTTTCCAAAATTCTACCATCTTTTCGGTACTTGAAGGAAGGGCCCTACATCCAAGTTATTGTACCAAATCAGGAGATTACAGTTTTGAATTTGTATTTCCTCCATGCAGCTTTGAATTTGTATTTCCTCCATGCTGCTACAACTGCAGTGAAATCCTCATCTGAAATTTCCTGTTGTTTAAAGGGTTGAGTAGTACAAGTTGCGGTGGGGGGATCCTTTGTTTAAAAACTCGAGGGAAGTGAACGCTTCATAGGGGAAGGCACCTTTTTGATCCTCAATTTTGAATCCCTTTAGCCACTTTTTGTATGAAGTACCAGCAGCATTAGTAATATCCAGGAAGTACAATTTGGGGGTAGAGAGGGCCATGTAGCTGTTATTCTTTTCTACTACATATTTGGTTTCTTGCCCATTAAGGAGTAGGTTTTTGATTAGACAACACTTTATAAGGTTCATATAAAATTTTCCCCAGTTAAATCCTAGAGTTGCAACTTCCTTTAGCCATTCCTCAAATTCGGATAGTAGTTTCTCATGTTCAGCTACACCAGATAAAGTATGCTCGTAGATTTCCCTTAGAGGTTCGTAGGCCTTATCGGCTATCTCTTCCATGTAGTCCTTCATTCGGACCACTAAATCGTAGGGATCGTCAGTAGTTATTAGGCATTTCGGATTCTCATAGCCAGGGACATTGGATGCAATGGAAACCGATGCTGGGATTAGTTCCTTTTCGTAAATCAATTTTGGCCCGCTTTTCTTATCAGTTTCCTTGAACATACATTCGAAATCGTAGGCCATTCTAAAGGGGTAGTACCATTCTGGCACCAGGATTCCTAACTCACTGATTTTTGAAGCAGCGTTTTACTAGGGCCAACTCCTCCCCCAGGGAAGATTTGTTTTATGCCCTTCTCACAACTTTTTGAATGTTTTATAAATTTTCCGTGGTGATGAAACAACTTATCGCAGTTTGAGCATTTCCAAGTTTGGGTGAATTTGTTCACATTTTTAATGAAAGAGAAGTGGTTTTCGTAAATGTTTAGGGCCATTTTTCTGGAATGCGTTCCCAGAAGCGTTCATATAAGTTTGGCTGCAATATCTGTAATTTCCTGATCTCTTTCGTGATTTTGGATTATAAGTTCATTGAGGTCCTCAGGTTTCTCATCTGCCTTCTCAACGTTTGGTCCAAGTTCGTAAACCGTAATATCTATATCAAATTTTTTTTCCAGTTCGTCTAAATCTTCAAGGCAAACCCCATTAAATTCTTCCCCTGGCTGTATCCATTGATCAATCAACTCATTAGTCTTTGCCTCTAAGCCATGCATTTTTGATCCCGATGCCAGCGCTAAACATCTAAAGAAACACTTTTGGTCCTCATAAGGTCTTCCTGAATTTTCATCTTTTAGGAGAGCATTAAGACCTCGGTTATTTTTGACATAATCCGAAGACATCTAGCCTCACCCACAGCATAGGAAATAAGTTTATTAATGTAAAAGCAAACATTATAAATACTACTAACAATATAAAAAATCAAATAAAGTGGAATTAAAAATGAAAAATAGAAAATACAAAAATATTGCATGCACCGGACTAGGTGAGATTAGGTTAGGTCGCGTAGGTAGGTTAGGTAGGTACGTAGGAATTATAGGTACATCGATTAGGTAAGTACAAGTCCCGCAATGGGCCGACGCCAGGTTCCAAGCCCCGCGAGAAGAACACAGAGGGTCGTAAAAAAGAGATTAAAAAGCTCTTACTAAATTTAAACAATGAGCATATGTACTTACTTCTAATGTGAATCTTCAGTGACAAAGAAAAACCTGGATGTCCAAAATCTTACTTTTAGAATAGAACTGACTGGAATACTGTGAAGAACTCCTAGGGACGACAGAGGATTTTCCAATAAATGTGAAGTTTCTAACTCAAAACCCTAGGGAGAACAGATGGGCTTGCAAGAAAGAAAACTTTCAAACACAAACCCCAAGGGACAGTAAACTTTCAAGGTCATTGACTCCCGGGAGCGAAGGTCGAAATGGCCCTCCTATACTACTACTTTTGTACGCTTAACTTTTTACGTCTGAAGCATAAAACTATGCTTGAGCCTAACCTATGCTAAGTATAAGCTTAAGCAATCTTAGGAGATCACTAAGCAAAGTCAAGAATAGTAAACTTGAGTTCGAATATTCGTCAGAATTCGTTAACTTTCACTTGGCTGTATTAATTTCAGAACTAGACGAGAACTAGCGTAGTGGAATGCTGCACTACAAGTGGAGAGTCAAGCTACAGAAAGAACGAGTAACGTTACCACATTTCACTTCGTGTTCAAAAGATATACTTGTGAAAGACATATTGCTCTTTACACATAAACAAAGTCCTATGTCACAAAATGACCTGCTTGAACCCCCTTATTCTCTTTTCCTGCTTTCAACCAACGCGCAACAAATCTGCAACTACCCATTATCAGTAGTGATTTTTGACAAATACCAGCAAAGAATGGTGCCATTTTTATGGAAACTCGCTTTTGACAGCTTTCTGATAGTTTGGGAAAGTAAATATTTTTGATAGTTTTGGGTAGATAGATGCCGGCCCATTTTAGCAAACTCCTGATAACCCAGGCCTGAGTCACCCATCTTCAACGTGGTAATCCAACCTACAAACCAAGTAATACACAAATCCTTAAAAACATCGCTACACCAACGCTAAAGTCCATGCTAGTTTGAAAGCTCTCATCACGCTGATTGAAAGTTATAATTGGGTCATCGCTCAAAAATGCTGTCTGCGAAAGTTATCCATCTTTAAACCCCAAAAATGGGTAGTTTTAACACGTTTGGAGGGTTTAATCCAGGCTAGCGAAAGCTGTGAGCTGAATCAAGTCAAGTCATTGGGCTACCTTTTGTGTCTGATCATCATATATACACAAGTTTGGAAAACGGCAGCTTTGGATCTTCATGCATGCAAGATAAGCTAATTTAAGGTGCTGGTTCGGGTATTTGCAGCAAATTTTGAAAGACTGTAATTTGCTAGTTTTTTGGAGTTCAACGATAATGTTTATATCATTTTAAAGCTTAGAATGTGCTTGTTATAACTAGGTACAGTATATCTGTCTCATTTCAATTCTTCGACTTGAACAACATGAAATTTGAAAAACAACTTGCAATAACATGAAAACAATTTTTGAACATGGATTTCTCGAAGTGGGGAAAGTTAACGAAAAGCGACCAGTTCAGGCTTCGAAAGAAACGTCTTCTCGAGGGCTATTTTTTCTGAAATTGTTTAACGAGTAAAGAAGCTCGAGATTTTGAGAAAAACGTAAATTTTGTCCGATTTTCGTCAAAATTTTCAAGTTTGGACGCTTATTTCTCTCGAACTGAAAGACAAAACGCAAAACCATGAAAGATAGCCCTCGGCAATTGTCTCAAAAATACGTGTATAAAGCATGATTGCATGAGTTGAGAGAAATCCGTGTTCAAAACAATCTATTTGCGATTTTCAAAATTTCACATTTTCGGTGCTGTGCGAAGGCTGAGAAGCCGCAGAGAGCTCTTCGTCGGACATAGCATATCCTTTAGGACTACAAATACTGGAAATACAAATACTACAAATACATGGACAATACTTGACCGACGGACCAGCGCTGTTGAAGCTGTAGAAATCTTGCAATATTTGATTTTTCGAAAAATGGCCGGTTTTGGACCTCGAAAATAATTTTTTGCTGTTATCTCTTAAACCTTAAGGAATTAAAGAATACTCTCGAGAGCAAAGTTGTAGGTCTTGGTGAGAGGATTCGAATGACTATAAGTTCATCCATGTAGGGAGGCCACAGTGCAAATTATGGCGGATTAAAGCTAATTTCTCCAAAACTCAAATTTTCAAGCCGCGACTTTTCTAAAATGTTTTATAGGCTAAATAATGTCATTGTAGCAAATTTGAATGATTTTCAACGACAATTTCGCTTTTAAAGCCCAAAAATACACGAACCCGAACCAGCACCTTCAACAAACTTCAAAGGAGCCACGGCGGCGCTTTTGAAGTTTGTTTAAATTAGCTAATCTTACGCTTGCACGAAGATCCAAAGCTGCCATTTTCCAAACTTGTGTATATATGATGATCAGACGCAAAATGTAGCTCAATGACTTGACTTGATTCAGCTCACAGCTTTCGCTAGCCTGGGTAAAAGTGTTAAAACTACCCATTTTTAAGGTTTCAGAATAAGGTTTTTCAGGTTGGTTAGATTTCTGGGTGTCCACGTTTTGATATTTTCCTATTCTCATTTTTAAGGTTTCAAGAGACATAGCCTTCGCAGACAGCATTTCTGAGCGATGACCTAAGTATAACTTTCAATCAACGTGATAAGAGCTTTCAAATGAGCTCAAATTTGTGGTGATCGAAGTAACTTTTATTTTTCGGGATATGGGCCCGCTAGAACTACGTGCCGCCCCAAATCTACTCAATTTATACATATTCCTGTTCTCCTGAACGAGACCTTTAATTTGATACCAAACTCGACTAATTCCCGCTTATTATTTCTTTTCCTACCGTTTATAAAACTTATCAAATTTTAAAGTAATGTAGCAATATTCATAAACTGTGGTACGCTGGAAGTAGAATTTTGATTTAGGACCCTAAAATTTTTTAAAAAAATTTTATTTATCGAAAACATTGGAAAATCGTCAAAATGCAGCGTTTTTTGCAGCTGAAAAGTGGGGTCTTCGGAAAGAATTGCAAATTGTTCTAATTCAGAGGACTAAATAAAAATTCCAACTCCAGGGTTTCGTAGTACTTGAATTGGCGGTTCCATTGATATCAATGGTTCCATTGTATGTTTTTCCAGTTTCGAGATTTTTTGGCGCAACAATGGGCATTTATAGCAAATTTTTTAAAATTTCGGTTTTTTTTCGAAAACGGCTAAATCCCGACAACAGTATGGTCCTAAACTGCCTATTTTCTATTCCAACTTATGTATATATTCATGTCTTCGGATCTATTTGCAGCATGAATTATGCTGATAGCTGCGTCCAGTACTTCTCAGCGTGCCAAACGGGACCTTCGAACCCCGAATTTCGCAACAGCAACTTTGAAAATTTTTCAAAATATGGCATATTATACATCAATCGAAAGCTCTCATTGCAGGGATGAATTCTTCTCACTGAACTATGGGCCGAAAATGCTTCTATTTTAAGTTAACCACTGTTAAATGTTTCATTATGTCAGGGGCCGATGTTATCAACACCCAAACCCGGGTTAAGTCGCTAACCCGGGTTAACTTCATGTGTTAAAGATAGCCAAGTTAACCCGGGTTTACGAGATAACCCGGGTTTAGACGTTAACAACATTGGCCCCAGGAGGAACAAGGGCCTTGTTTCTCCGAGAAATTCTTTAGAGAGCCTCTCATCAAGCCCATCCGGCTGGAAACTGTATGAAAATGCTTTTCTTAATAGTTTTTATAGGTGTATAACAAAATCAGCTAAAAACATAGAGTTGATTTGCGAAAATTTGCCTCAGTTTGCTGCTTTGCTAGCTCATATTCAAATTGCACACAGTTGATGGCTCGTAACTTACGGAGAACTGAACAAAACAACTCAACATTTAAACTTGATATCCACGACATATGTGACTAACTTATGTGTGAAAACGAGCAAAATTCCGTCACCTAAAACTTTTTCATGATGGACCCCCTTAAGTTTGCTAGACACACAATCCTGAAAAAACACATGCAGTAATGCACGCGTGAAGGCTGAAATCACTCAGTGCTGCACAAAAAATTTTCCAAAAGTTGCTCAGCTCGCCCACTGCCAACCCTTGCCCACTGAAACCGCTGATCAACTTTACCAAGCGCAGCGGATCATGGTGAGGTTTCATGCTGAATCTGATAACGTAGGATCGGTTTGGCGGTTCTGAAAACCTATGTAAGGGCTTAACTTGAGCTTCCCAACTTTGTGCCATGACAAGGTCCGATAGAAATGGAATAAGGAAATCGAAACGCGATGGGATTTGCAATAGTTTGTGAGAATTCTGAAAACTGTGCAAACCTGGAAACATTTTACCCATTGCGAATGAATGCACCAAAAACTAGTGGAACCGCAGAACCGAAACCCTCGCAACGTATGGTTCCGGTCCTTTCCGGTTGTTTTTGAACAGGACCCGCATCTCTGCCTAGGGCTCCGCAGAAGAATGCAGATAAAATATGTCTGGAGTGAACAATTAGTATTAGAATCTTAAGAGGTGTATTGTACAGAAATTCGGGTGTCAACTATTGGACAGCGAGCAATGCATATTGATGTCGGTTCGGTAACAAAGGTAACTATAGTGTCAACGCTTTGTGACTGCTTGCTGAATATAAAATGTCGTCCTCTGCAGAAAAATCCAGGTTATCCAATTTTGGAGAGTATGAGAGACAACCTCCCTTGCCATGATGTGGCGACAACAACAAACTCCAGCATTGACTGATACTTTCAGAAGTTGCCAAAAGACTTGCGAAACCCACCGGTTATTAATGCTAAACTGTTACTGTTGCAGATGCTACGAGTATCGCTGACGCTGCTGATTGTGTAAAATACAACGATAGGGACGTGGCTGGAACAGCACATGGACCTTTTCTAGTCCACATTAACAACAAAGTGGAGCCGGACTGTTGCGAGTTGTGCTGGCAGCTCCCAAACTGTCGAGCTTACGCTTGGAATGACTATCAAAACGGGTCATGTTGGCTGAAAGAAGTCACAGATCTCTACTACAACAAAGGTGTCAAAGCTGGCGTGCTCAAGTCTAGAGAATAGGTACTGTGCAATTTTCAAGTCTACAGTTGTATGATGTTGTAGTTGTTGTACTCCAACAACTCCAAATGAAAATGGGGAAAACCTAAACCCTGGTGCCCCTGTGGGAAACTAAACCGTTCCAACCGAAGTAGTCATTTCAATATTTCAAGTTTATTATCGTTCACCTATGTAAATGCTCGAAGTGTTAAAAATAAGATTGATGAACTCTGCTTCCAAGTTGATCAAAACAGGAAGTTCATATTTTTGTTAACTGAAACTTGGTTAACTGAAGCAGATGACAATCTCATTTTCGGCACAATTTTGAGAACGCACAATATTAGGTCTGATGACTCAACTAGGAAAGGACAGGGTGGTGGTGTTATGATATTAATACCTAAATTTTTACAATTTAATATAATCGAACAAGCATCAAATAATTATTTTGAAGCTATAATATGTGCTTATAATATATATGTGCTATAATTATGCTGCTAAAATAGACAAATTTCGAGTTTGCTTAGTATACAGAACCTCTTCGGCTGATAAACGGCAGTCTACTTACAGTCTGATAGGTAAACTTCGCGAACATCTTGATAATGCTTTTACTAAGTTTGTGTTTGGTGATTTTAATTATCCTATTATTAACTGGTTAGATGTCACTAATATGCCTTGTATTGATCGTGAATTTTATGAATCTCTGCTTGAATTTGGTCTTGATCAACTTGTTTTGGAACCCACACATATATCGGGTAATACATTAGATCTTGATTTTACAAATTATGCCGACCAGTTGCCAAATTTGTGCGTAACCTCACCTCACTTGTAAACTGACCATTTAGAAATTAGTGGTAAAATTGGTCCTTTCTTATGCAAGTATCAGGAAAATAGACAAATTTATAACTTTAAGAAAGTTGATTATGATGGTTTTAGAGAATTTTTACGTAGCATTCGGTGGGATGAAGTGTTGTTAGATTTGGATAGTATTGATGCTATGTGGAGCAGGTTTAAGTCTGTTATTTGGGAGGGCATACATAAGTTTGTGCCTTTTGTAGTCAGAAGCAATAATTCAAAGCAGTGGTCTACTAAAACTTTGAAATTGCACCGAAAACAACTAAAGTTGCATTAAAGCTATAAAAACAGAAAACTAAATAAACAGAAATGGAAATCTGACTCAAGTAAAGCTAGACGCGCTAAGCAAAAAGATGTTTTTGACAAGGAAGCTAAGGTGCTGAATGCAAACAATGATAGCAGTTTCTGGAATTATATTAAATGCCGTTTATCTCAAAAATCAAATATTTCTGCCCTTATATCAGATGGGGAACAGATAACCGATAATTTTGAAAAGGCGAAACTTTTTAACAAATATTTTACTTCGGTTTTTACAACAGATAATGGACTTGCTCTTGAAAATCTTGGAAGTTCAACTACATGTATAGGCAATATAAATTTCAATGAAAACATTGTACTAAAACACTTAAAAAATCTTCCGGCTAAATTTAGCAGTGGTCCGGATGAAATTCCACAAATTTTATTGGTGAAACTAGCCTCAGTCATAGCAAAACCATTATCTATATTGTTCAAAAATTGTTTGACGTAGGCATTGTACCAGCTGAATGGAAGTTAGCAAAAGCTATCCCTATTTGTAAAAAGGCAAAAAATCTGAATGCAGTCACTACAGACCAGTTAGCCTCCTATGCAGTAGTAGTAAGGTAATGGAATCTATTCTAGCTGAATTTTTAACAAATTATTTAGATGCTAATAAGCTGCTCAGTGTGAATCAATTTGGTTTCCGCAAAAAACGGTCAACAGTAGCGCAGCTTCTCACAACTTTAAACAATTGGACTAAGGCTATGCATTGCAATGATATTGCAGAAGCTGGTTTTAAATAAACCCAAATTGGACTAAGATAAAACTGTACAAAGCATATTCAGATCATAAATTAAATATTGATGTGATTTATCTCGACATAGCAAAGGCATTTGACACAGTTTCTCATCCTAAGCTACTCCGGATTCTTACTTCGCTAGGTATAAATGGACTTTTTCACAATTGAATATCAAATTATTTAAAAGAAGCAGTTCGTTCAAGTTGAGCAGTGCTCTTCTATGAAATTATCGTAATTTCCGGGGTTTCTCAAGGAAGCATTCTAGGTCCTTTGTTGTTTTTGCTATATATTAATGATTTATGCTCTGTATTACGTACGCCTGATGTTAAATTGTATGCCGACGATGCTAAGCTCTATTTGGCTTATGCAAGTTCTGATGAAAGTCAAGTCTTAGTTCAGCATGACTTGGATAATGTATATAATTGGACCAATACTAAGCAACTATCTAGCCTTATCTAAATGTGTTGTTATGTATTTGGGACATTTAAATCCCAAAATGACTTACGTTCTTGGTACTCAGCAACTTGATAATGTTTCCAATTTTGTGGATCTTGGTGTTAAAATATCTAGCAATCTAAAATTTTCTATGCATTGCAATGATATTGCAGAAGCTGGTTTTAGAAAAGTTAACCTGATTTTTTCAGCTTTTCGAAATAGAAACCCAAAATTTATGATAAAACTGTACAAAGCATATGTGAGGCCAAAACTTGAATATTGTTCTGAAGTTTGGTCACCTTATTTGCTTCAAGACATTGACTTGATAGAACGCGTCCAACGTCTTTTTACCAGAAAGTTGTCTGGCTTTCGAAACTTATCTTATGCTGAATGTTTAAATAAACTAAATTTGCCTTCCTTGGAAGAAAGAAGGATATATATAAGGACATGGTTATGGTGTATAAAATTATTCATGGTCTGATACAAGTGTCATTTGATGATTTCTTTGAGTACACTCGAAATCCTGCGATGAGAGGTAACTCTAAAAAGTTGTTCGTGAAAAGAACAGTTTAAACGTTAGAAAATATTTTTTCAATCAAAGGGCAATTGAAATTTGGAATTCTTTGGATGATTTCGTTGTTTCAGCAGAAAATCTTGAAATTTTTAAAAGCCGTCTCGCTGCTATTTCATTCTTAAACTTTACCTAGGGGCGGGGATTAGCAGCCAGATAATCGGCCCACCTTGCTCCATTCAACCTACAATATTGTGCAATGATGCGTTTATAACCATTTTGTTTTTTTGTTTTTCATTTATATGCTAAATTGTAATACTATGCGTTGCTACATATTCTTTGGTTGGTTGATTAAACTACTACTACTACTACTACTACTACTACTACTACTACTACTACTACTGTATCTAACATCATGCTACGATAATCATAGAGAAATAATGAAAAACGCCTGCCTGCAGTCACTAAGGCCGAAGCCTTAGTCCGAACAGGAGAGAGCCAATGGGTGCCAAGAGCCAATGAGCCATTGGCTCTCTCCTGTTCGGACTAAGGCTTCGGCCTTAGTGACTGCAGGCAGGCGTTTTTCATTATTTCTCTATGATTAATGCCTTGTATCCCTCGTGGATCCGCCTGCTGGCCCGCGTTTACCTCATTTTCTTGATCATGCTACGATAAGGAAGAGATGTCGAATCATTTGTGTTATCCCCCACAAACAAAAGCTTGGAATTTTCCCGATTGAGTTTATATTTCGTGAGAAGGGGTTTGGGTAACATTTTTTCAAAAAAGTCGAAACACTAAAATTAAAAATTTGTAAGTGTTAAAATTTTTCTTTAAATTTTAGGATATTTGAGGCCTAATAGACCTCCTCAGCGGATTTGAAGACAATCGGACACCATTTTAAATTTTCGCTTGTGACAGTGGATAACAGGAATGGCCCGGTGCAACACTAACAGAAGTTAGGGATCGCCAGGAGCCGTTTTGAATTTCGGTATAAGAAGAACACATGATCAGTGTGGTTCGGCTCTGCCGGAAAGTGTCCAAAAGTCAAAAAATTGTAAATTTTAATTTTAGACTTAAATTTTTCTGGAATTGTTTGAGCTCTAATATAGTTCCTCTCCAGATTTGATAAAAGGTTTGATCGGAAAGATATAAAATTAGAAATGTAATGATTTAGAAACAGAAAGTTTAGAATCTAACGATTCTTCATCAAAGGAGTCTTTCGACTGAGACGTAGCCCATCTCCCCTGAAGCTGAATCAACCTTCAAAAATCTGGACAAAGCGTTTTTGACCCAATAAAAACTAATAAAACAGAAACCCTATCATATCCTATTTGGATAAGTTAAACTTTGGACCAATTATTACGCTGTATTGACGCTGTGTTGTGGCTACGTTTAGAGGGTTTTGGTCTTTCGGTTAGTGTGATCGCTTAAGCCCGGTTCACACTAGGCAATAATTGCCGGTAATATCATTGCCAGCAATGTGATTGATAACAGATTGCCAATTTATTGCTAGTGGGAACAGTGTAACAAGTAACCCCTAAAAGGGGTAAAATTCCTTCCGTAGTATGGGAGGAACCTGTGATAGAACTAGTTTGGAACCGGGTCACTCAGGCTTGAACCGGTGACGTGTTTGACCCCACTGAGCTCTGACCAGGTGACCCCGTGACCCGGTTTTCCAGAAAATTTAAAAATCTGAAAAATGTTTGATTTGGCCTAATAACACTAATTTTTTGCATTCCGTGATCCATCCCCATCCCGAAAAGAACAATTACGACACAATTTGCTCTAGTATTTTTTAAAAAATATTTAATAAGACTGCAGCAGTTTGTAAATTGATACAGGAATAAGGTGGCAAAACCATTAAATTATATGTCTGCAAAATTTTGCAGTGTCTAATATGCTTAAAACCACTGAGCACTTCAGAAACTTGGTTTTTTGTATTGCGTAATTTGTTCAGTTATCTTCAAATTTACCCAGTTGGCAAAAGTAAACTGCAGACAAACCATATAGTTTTAAATTGAATTGTGCAGTATTTATATAGCTACAATAATCATGAAACTAAAATAGCTCACGAATAACCTTCTGGAAGCCAGATTTAAATAAGTTCGGGCTGCGACAATGCTCAAGAGCAGAGTAAAATATAAGAAAGAAGCTAGTAAAATATAAGAAAGAAGCTAATTAACGTCAAACATCGAACGGATACATATAAACCTGAAACCTTGGCAAACCAAATATTTCTGAAGTTTGAGGCAAATTAGGAAAACAGGTGAATCTGAAGGTCTTGACCTGGTGGCCGGTGATCCGGTACAAAAGGTGACTCCAACTGACCCGGTGACCAGGTGACCCGGTTCCATCGCTGGGGAACAACTTGCCACTGACTTCCAGTGGCCGTAAGCATTGACCTGCCTTATATTTGCTTATACATAATAATGATGAAATCTTGAAGACCTAAGTTTAAGCCAAAGCCCTAGTTTTAACCATTAATTTATATATGCAGATTTGCACGGACTATTGTGCAACTTGAATGGTCACATACTCACATGGTTAGGTTTATGACGGTTGTAAGCTACGCCACGTTTCGAAATGGCGGGTGAAAAAACCATCGGCTTTGTTGCTGTCCATGCTAGGCTGCCCTCTTAACGTTTCATTTCCAACTGAAATTCATTACGTCACTTACTAATCTAATTTGCATAATCAAGGTTTTCTTTCAATGTTATTAGAAATCTGAAACTGCCAAAGGGGGCTCTGACAATATGTTTCCATAATTTCAAATTTCGATTCCAACATACTTAGCTTTTTTAAAAAGTTAGAAATAAGTAAATGGAATTCAAATGGAAGTCACCCAGAAGCAGCGTAAAATATTTTCCACTGTCGACAAGCTAATTCAAAAGCAACCTTCCAATATTACATCCCCCTTCCGAAAAAACTTTTACAGCTAGGTCTACGTGCAAATCATACTGAACGACTCAAACCATACTTCCAATTGCACACTATTTTGGGGTTGACCCATTACAAAGATTCCGCCTCCGGCGGAATAAAAATTTCCAGCAATGTTGCTGGCAATCGGCAATCTCAGCTAAGAGAGTGAGCAAGCTCTGTGGCAATTAAACACGTAAATATAGCGGCGTACAGATTGCCGCTGGATTAAAATTTTGAATTTCCCGCTATATTGCCGACAATCTTGGTGATGCAGTGTGAACGGGTGCATTGCTGGGAATATCGCCATTCCTCCTAAATTGCTGGCGATTAGATTGCCTGCAGATTGCCTAGTGTGAACTGGGCTTTTCAGTTACGAAATATATAACTATAATTTCTGTGTGCGCCCGAGAATAAAAAATTTTGCCTCCAACGTCGTTCAAAAGTTGTTTATAGGGGAGATTTGAGATGCTGAATTCGAACCTGGATCCATTTTTCGATACGACACTTCTTTGCTCAGAAAGCGCCTACAATTGCAGTGTTATCCAGCAAACAGCTCGGTTAACACTAGGCGAAAATTCCCGGCAATGTGATTGCCAGCAATATGATTGCCAACAGATTGCCTATTTATTGCTAGTGTGAACCGTGTAAAAATTGCCAGCAATATTGCTGTCAATCAGCAATCTCTGCTAGGACATTAATTAAACATGTAAATATAGGCGCGTACAGATTGCCACTAGACTATAATTTTAAATTTCCCGCTATATTGCCGGCAATCTTGGTGATGTTTTGAAGAATCTGCCCAAACAAAGTCGAGTAATTTGAGGCACGCCTTCGAATTGCCACGATTATTACGCCATGACGTAATTTTTAAAAGATCCTACTTTTGCTAAAATATCATCCTATATAAATGTACGTTTCACAATGTGTGGTACGTCTTCAAAGAAAGATAATACAGGCATACAAGCGATTTGAGGACGCATGGTCTCAGCCACCGCGTATAGACAGTTCAGAAACTGCGCTGGATGCCAGAAATGAGTGTAAAGGTCAGCGCTGCGGTAGGATATGAGTTAATCGTATGAAGGTGACTTGAGAGAGAAGCAGGTGAAGAGACGTCGCGGAGAAGTAGCAGTCAGTCCCGACTCAGGCTGAAACCTAAGTGAATGATGATGCAATGAAATCTATTTAAAATCGTCAAAATCAAATATTTTTCCTGTGTTTTAACACACCAAGGAACGCGATACTCTAGTCTTCGTTCCCTTTGTAGAAGTTTGCAAAAAGGGACATTCAGTGTGGGAAAATTAACATTTCCTATCAAAATTATTAAAATTTATGGCAAATACTAAGAATAGTATCGCCCTGCAATAAGAAATGGAGAGGGAGATTTCCGCGTCTATCCATCGAAGAAAAAGACTACTTGCTCCGTTACAGAACGGCGTCTATTCGGTCGGTAGACAAATCATCGTTTGCAAGTGGCTCTGGTTCTCCTTGGGAAGCCAGACCGTCGGAGCCATCAGATTCGACACCGCTATCAGTGAATTCCTCAGTTTGGACGGCAGCTGATTGCACGCTTGAAGATGAAAAGGCAACTGCACAAGAGGGACAAAACAGTTCCTGCTTATGTAGGGGTAACATCAAGCGGTAAACAAACCTGCTTATGTGCGATAAATGAGTAGTTAGAACCATTAGCATCAAAATGACGTGGAACCAAAGGACAAGGGGTTGCCATTGGCCGAAACCAGTAAATCAGTTTTTGTCAATGTTTCGCAACAGGCTTCAGGGGACATTTGATTGGCTCGGAGGCTTTAAGGATAGGTTGTTCTCCATGGAGTTACTAGGCAGACGTTTCTCGTTGGAGTATGCAGGATCGCTCTTCACTGAGATAGGTAGAATGGGTCTCCTCTGGAATCGGTCGGAATGGTTCCTCGCAGGAACAGGTAGGGACGGCTCTTGGCTGAAATACTGAAATTGGGACAAAACGGGCGCCCACAGAGGTTGGAAATTGACAGTTTCTGGTTTTTCGATCGAGGCAATCGATGGGACGGTATCCTCACTGGGATTATCAGGGGTTGATGGTTTCCGTTTCTCCTCCTGTGGCAGATGTTGGAGGGATTTCCTCAGTCGGACCGGCTAGATTCAAGATTGCTTGATTCTCCTGGTATAAGGTGGCTGGCTACGATTCCTCACTGGACCGGGCAGGACTGTTTCCTCACTGGGGGCTCCAGATTTTGTATGCCGTGTAATGTACGGTGTGAAATAGAGCACTGGATTTGAACTGGAATTTAGCGTTAGGTTCCCTAGATTACGTTATTTCCTAGTTAGGTTACACGGCAGGTCAGGGATAACAGAGGACTTAGGTACCAGATCACCAAAAGGTGGTTTGCCGAATCGGCGGTCTCTACAACTGACCTAGGTGAGTTCACAGTTAAGCGAGAGGGGCCAGGGGGCAGTTTCATAAAAAATCGACTAGCATGCTAGTACTAGCGTGCTAGTACTCGCAATGCTAGTGCGAGATGCGAGTACGAGTGTTTCATAAAACTTTTTGAGAACTCCACCAAATTAGCTCAGGTACTGCTGCTGCTAGCAGCACTAGCATTGCTAGTGCGAGCAACAAGTCTGCTAGTTGAGGGCTTTCGTGAAAAACGGATAATTCTCTAAAAAATCGTATCTTTTCTATCCGCGAAGCAAACTATTTAAAATTTAAGCATAACGTCAAGAACAAATCATAATTCATGCCATAAAAATTTGAATATAAAAACTGTAACAGTGCAAAAGTTATTCCTGTTTTTCTGGGAGTTCTCTAGTCAAAACTGACTAGAGAACTAGACGGCTGCTAGTTGCGAGTTCGGCAGCAGCAGCTAGAGTTTTATGAAACAGGTACTTGCAGGCAGCAGCTATATCGACTCGCACTCGACCACCAACTAGACTCGCAAATCCAGTGCGAGTACGAACTCGACCGCGCAACTTTTATGAAACACATTAGCGACTCGACTCGACAACTAGCAGAGTCTAGTTGTCGAGTCGAGTAAGAAAAATGTTTTATGAAACTGCCCCCAGGGGCCAATTTCATAAAATCTTGCGGATTTGCAAGTGCGAGTTTGCGAGTGCTTGCACTTGAAATGCAAGTGCGGATTACAAGTGTTTCATACAACTTTTCCGCAAACTTGCGGAAATTAGCTAAGCAAGTTGCGGAACTTGACCCACTTGCAACGCAAGTGCGACTACTTGCATTGCAAGTGCGAGTAGAAGCATAAATGACCGTAATTCTTTAAAAAATCGTAACTTTTTCAAAACTACTTAAAATTTACTGAAATTTTCACAAAGTATGCAAAACATGCTAACGCAGTTATTTCTTAAATTTGGTTAAAAATTGACGAAGATTAACGAAGATATTCAATTTTTTTAAAATCGTCTAGTTAAAATCTACTAGACGACTCTACTCGCCCTTGCAAGTTACAAGTGAGTGTTCCAGCGGGTTTTATGAAACACTTACTTGCTGCTTGTGTTCAAGCGAACTCGCAGCTTGCAGCCTACTTGACTCGCATTTCAAGTGCAAGTGCGGGTTCAGCACTTGACCCTTTATGCAACACTTGCAGCTTGCAAATCCGCAACTTGCAGCTGCGAGTTGCGGAATCCGCAACTTGCAAAGTTTATAGTAAAGGGACTGAAAGTGGGTCACTTTTTGGAGACGTGCAAAGTGAACCACCTATAGCCAATCAGCTTATTTCTGGCTCAAAATCAACCAATTATTTGATAGATGGGTGGAGATTGCTTCAAGCTTTCCGCGAATATAAACAAAATTGTTTCACGTGAAGTAACGAACTTGCTAAACTCAAAAACAGTTCTATTGATTCACTTTGCAGGGTGGCCCACATTCAGTCCCTTTACTCTATGAAATTGGCCCCAGGTCTCACTGTCACTCTCACTCACAATATTCTTGAACACGCGTAGGAATCGTCTGAGCTATGACGGAGTCTCGGACAACGACTCCGTCTCGCAGACACTCAACTTGCGAGTTAGGTTCCTGAAAGTCGCTTAAATTTCCGTTGAGACACAACACAATTTAATGATACGATTATCCGGTGACAGCGCCTATAAAGTGATAGCAGAATCAATTAGACGGATTACACAGATACTGTTATTCAAATAGCAGGTATAAATACTGGATAAACAATTACAGTACAGAACAGCACCTAGACTGTGCCAGATTTCAATTGATAACTCGAGACGTTAGACTATCAATTGGTTTAATTTGGTCACGACTCTGTTAGACTGGTCCTCTGTCTCAAGCTACCTAACTGTATGTGTAACTGTGTGCCGTGAGTTGCCCTTTGATTTTCACAACAGTCTTTCCATTTCAGGTAATTAAAGTTGGGCTATATCTAGCAATCCGGTATGAGCCTCTTCTTCAGGTTCTATATGCTTTGCCTGTATTGCCGCTACCGTGGGTGTAACAGTATAATAGTCTAACAGATAAACTAAAGTCTGACCAAAAAATTCTCACCGGGCCCACCGGGCCGTCGCGCAAAATATAGAAGAATTATTTTGATAGGAAAAATTGTTTTCTGAACAGTCATTGGAGTGTCATTTTATTACAAGTGACAATTTAAAGTTCCATACATGCTTTCAAATTTCTTGTGTTAAGTAGTTTTTAGGCTAAAATAGTGAAAATTCAGTAAAAATTCGGCGAAGCCGGAAACATTTTTGAAAATCTAGGATAACATTTGATAACTTTTGCGGTTATGGGGGGAGGTTGGAATTTATGGGGGCTTTTCATGGGGACCTATAATGGGGGGGGGGGAGGTCGCCAAATTGGGGCGGCCGCCCCCACTAGGGATAAGCCAGTTGGTGATAGGCCCATCTCTCTAGGTGCTCTCAGTAAATCATGGCATCCAAAAATGTAAAATTGATCATTTTGAGCCGATTTCCCCGAGAAGTCTTGGGCAGAAGAGGGTTAACTCATTTAATCCTGTAGGGGAACAGGATCTAATTATTTGTTCCTCTTTAACTAGCTTAACTCGTTGCGAGAGAAGGACCCTAGATTCAAAATCAAATTAAGGCAACAATAGAGTTTATTAACCAAGAAGGAAATATAATTAATAACAAAACCAAGACACTCAATTTCACAAAGGAAAAATGCTGAAAACAGATCTGAACTGCTAAACCACGATTACATGAACACAAATGCCTAAATACAACCTGACTTTCGGACAAAAAGTTCCTAAATACCCTAATTATATACACTGAATTGCAACTAAACTTTGATTTCAAAATACCTTCAAAATTGCAAAAGAAACAGTAGTCATAATTAACGAAAAAGAACATGCGACTACGTTTCGAGTCCAGCTGGGAGTCTCAAGTCTCCACTCCGGATCTCGTCACACGTATTTCCTAAATATCTTCCGCGTACTGGAGAAAAATAGAGCCAAGGTCCACGTCTCTGAAGTGACGGGGGTAATTTACGGGTGGAGCTCAGCCGATAGGGAGCAGAGCATAGACTTGACTCTGATAACAAGTGCTCAGCAGGGGCACACTCTTAGTTATCATGTACTCTTGATATAGAGAACTTGCGAAGCGTTATACAACGCACACCAGGTATCAGTGTGGAATGCTTTCTACTATTAGAGGCTTCAAACACACCTGTATTTCGGGAACCTGTGACACTTCATTAAACACTAAAAGAGTCTAGTAAGTACCTGAGAATGCAAGGTGAAATTCTGCAACTCTCTCTCTCTCTCAGACTCTCAAAAACTCAAAAATTGGACAACCAATAATCAGAACGGGAGGCTGTAGCATCCATGGGAAGTTCCCTGACATGGATCCTACCCTATCGAATGGAGATCCATCTGTGGTGGCTCCGGCTTCCCGAAAGAGATTTTTTCAAAAACAGCTATATACTGTTGAGCTAAAAGAATTTTTAACTTAAAATTAAGCTTACAACGACAGTGTTAAAAAATTTCTAAAAACTCCGGCGATGTCGGAAGCGTTTTTCGAAATTCACCCTCGAAACCCTATTTTTCCGGGCGCTTTTGTGATCTGGGGGGAAGTTCGAATCCTGAGGGAATCCAAGACTAGGAGAACCTTCCCACTCATCTGATATGCCTCAGCACCTGTGTATATGCACCAACAGACAGAAAAACATGATCGAAGCAGATAATTAAATCAGATTGGATCATCAAAAGAAATTCGCCAGGAACACCTCATAACTTGACTAAAGCCCGGTTCATACCTGTCCGTTTGTCCGTCTCTCCGCTTCTGGTTGTCCCTTTGACCGCTCACACACTGTTTCATAGTTTTCCGTTTAGTCGCTTGTCCGTTTGAGCTGTTGATTCATAGTTTTCCGTGTCTGTTTGTCCGTAAGGAATGTCCGTTTAGACTTCAACACTGCTCTACTTTTCCGGTTGTCCGTAAGCAACAAGTATGAATCAGTTTAGAAAAGCAAACCAGACAAACGGACAAACGGAAACGGACAAGCGGACAAACGGAAAGCGAAAGCGAGGTAAGAACTGATTTGCGAGTTCAGCAAAACGGACAAACGGAGAAACGGAAATTGGGAGAGACGGGCAAACGGAAAATAGGTATGAACCGGGCTTAAATCGGAACAGTCTATAATTTCAACCAAAATAGTTACAGAAAAATCTTTGGATTTCAACTTTTTGGGAGCAAGAGTGCAATATTTTGAGGCGTAGGGAGGAAAAAGACGGGAGTAAGAAACCACGTGTTATATATATACATGCCACACGATCCTATTACAATACATATACGTATATATGCAACATAAGGCACTAAAACATGATCAGAACAAAGTAAGTCATGAGTCAAATTAATTGAAGGTCGGAACTGAAACAAGAAGACACGACGACAGGATGTGTCCAACTACTACCGCTGAAATCTAATCAATTACAACAAATTCCTACAACCTTTTAAATATGTATAATACAAATTGTATTGTATTGTATTGTATTGCATAACCAATATAAGCAAACGCATGTATATATAACAGAGAAACAGGCATAATAGCAAAGCTTGCATCAAAAGCTAAAAAACAGCCAATACTGATTATTATAGTCTTCTCAAATTCTAACAAAAATGATAATCACGTAGAACTGCACAAAAAGCAAAAGAAAAAGGATAAAACAGATTCTTTGAATAACAGATAGCTACCATGGATTGTCCCAAAGCAAAGCAGACAAATAAAAAGAAAAAACAGCAAACTACAGAATCAAATATGGCAACACAGATCTGTCAATGGAAAAAACGGAAAGTGGAGCAGAACAGAATAATATATTATGCACACACTATGCTACAATAAATATTGGTGACTGAATCGATGATGCCAAAAGTGACAGGCGGGAAGAGCGGTGCGATATCGAGTCCAGGCGGATCGGAGGGCGGACGGGGCGGGCCAGTCGTGGACGGAGAACAGGTCCCGTCGACAGGGGTTGAAGTCCGGAGTCAGGCGGGACACGAACCCGGGATGGTCGTACACTCCGATCCTAAATAATAGATATACAATAACAATAAATAATAACAACTGGAAATAAAATCTTCAATAAATACGGTATTGCCTATTATAGCCGAACACAGGGATGAATCTAGAGCGTGGTCTGCTGTAACCCTACTCCGCAATCAACACTAACACATTATGTTGTTCGTCGAGTCTTGAGTAGAGGTGTAAGCGATTATTTGAATTTCCGTAGACGGTTCGATCGTGGGGCCACAAATCTTTCTCGGATCCAGGCATCCTTAAGGGGGGCTACTAAAATCGACTTGCCCCGACTTGTCCGATTGGTCTATTTTTTGGCGAAGATATAGAGCATGGGTGTGGTCAAAAATATCGGTATTAACATCTTAGCTGCCTTCCAGCCATATGCAGCCAGTCGCGTTTATGTGCCCGACCCCCCTTTTTCACAACTACCAACATAATTATTTAAAAATTTCTGCTGGCTGCAAGACCATAGCTTCAAGGCTGCCATTTGCCAATATGGTTTGGCACGTGTTCCCCCATCTGCAGAAAAGTAGACGTCTGTATCTTTTCTGCATCTAAGGGAATTACTCTTCAAAGTTAAAGTTTCGGCAAAAATTTAAAAATTTTTGGCTAAAGAAAGGAAAATATTATTACTGGTGCTAGCTATAAGGCTGTAATTTGGCATATACAGAGGCCCTATTGGAGTACTCATTTGTGCCAAATGTAAAAATTCTGCCGCCTGAAAAAAGTTTATGTCAAGTTTAATCTTTAAAAATTGCCAAAATCGCCTTTTTTAAACAATAATACCCCGGTAATCGAAAAAATAATTTTTGAAATTTAAATTTTTTTAGATATTTGAACTCAGCATGGTTGGAAATACACCCACATCAAATTTCAGTTCGATCAGTGAAGATCTGTGATTTATAAGGCTGCAGAAAGCTTCTACTCAGGATACGGCAGACCAGAATGAGAAATAATAAGAATTTGCGATAACTGATCAAAAACGCAGCCTTTACTGTCAAAAAGCTTTTGCGAGTTTTTGCCATTTCAGGTACACAGACTGCCTAGCCATTGGGGTTTCGACCGACACACACAAGGATCGAGACTAATACGTACCCAGCAGCCCATGAGAGAACGCCAGTGAAGAAGACGTCATCGATCATGCGAAAGTTCTCCACAAATCCAATGGAGGGAATCTGAGAGAGCAGGGGAGACACGGTGCCGCCGGACATGAGATATCCAGGACCCCCGCAGTAGCGAGGAAAGACGGGACCGCCCCAGGTCCTCTCGGAAACATACCTGCAAATAAACACACACATAAACACACGTAGTATAAATGCAAAAACCGGACAATTACCAACCTAGCAGCAAGTTAAATTATAATTTGGCCTCTTCTTACAAGGGGGGGGAGGGCTCTCCCTACTTGGACTATCCCCAGAATCGTCCCCCCACAGGATTCGGACCTCCTCCAACAGAATCTAAAAGTGCCGGGGAAAATAGAGTTTTGAGGATAATTTTTTATTAAATTAAAACTTGCATAATTTTTAGCTCAGCAGCAAAAATAGCAATTTATTTAGCATTCTTCGAAGAATTTTTGCTCTCCCCCTTCAGAAATCTGAGTCCCCAGACCTGGGGGAGAACCACTCGACTCCCCCCCCCCCTTAGGACAAAGTCAGATAATGTAATGGGAACAAAAATTTTCAGGATGATCATGCAAAGGCGTACAATGAACTCAAAGGGGTACCGTAAGCCATGCGTTTATGATCACTTTCACTTCTGAAGGCTTGGAGAGGAAAACTTGAAGCTCATACAGTCCACCGCTTTCAAATGTGGAATGCAGAGCTAGAGGTATATATATTTTTTCACAGAGGCTAGCCAACCCCATACGTGGAAGTACACAAATAGTCAGATACTTTCATTAATTCCAAACATCCCAGTATATTTATTACGGGGAAGGCGGCCTTCCCCCTCCCCCCAGATTGACCTCCTCCCGAAAATGCCTCCCCCCCCCGAAATGGCCCCCTCCCGGGGTTTTTGCTTCCCCCTCCCCGGGATTTTTTGGGGGCCCGAATTTTTGCCAAAAATAGGCAAACTTTCAAAAATTTTCCGGCTTCGCCGGAGATTTTTTCGTAAAAATGGCTAGTTTTAGCTTAAATCCTGGCATGTTTGAGAACTTTTTGCCTTTCTACGTGTAAAATACGCCAAAAATACCAATTTTTAGCTCATTTTTAAAAAATCTCCCCCCGACCCAAAATTCCCCCCGGGAAGCCCCCGGAAAATCTAAACTCGAACTCCTAAAAATACCCTGGTTCCTCAGTCCGAAAGTTACAGAACACTTTGTTGTAGGATGTGCCAGTGCATGCGCGCTTCGCTTACCATTTAGCGGACGCATTTCGATCAGGTTTGGCACCATTCCAGCAATCTCCGTAGATAAACAGGGAAGAGGAGGAGGAAGCAGCAGAAGGAAGCAGAGTCGGAGAGAAGCGAGCCGAGCCCCAATTGGGCCTAAGCTGATCCAGGAATCGGAAAATATTTCCCGGAAAGAGGAGAACGTCCGAGTCACAGTTGAGGAGAAAGGGGACGGCGTGGCAGCGCCAGTGGGCCCAGAGGAGCATGGAGAAGGTCTTCAGGCTCACGTTCTGATAGTCCTCCACAAAGTCTACCTATGGCACAAACAAACAAACTAACAAACAAACAACCTACGCAAAAAGTCCACTACAAATAAATAAATTCATCGAAAAAATTTTCAGGACAAAAATTTAACTGTAAAATACTTAATGGTTGTCAGTAATTCGTAGGCCCGAAAACTATTAGAAAGAATATATATCTTTGAATTTGCAAGCTCAAAGATTAAGTATATACACCACAACTGAATCACTAGACCTGGAACACTTTGAAACAAGTTAAATTCCTGACATCGTCAACTGTACCGAATATAAAAATGTTAGTTCAGAAAAACCCCTTTAACTTCTCGCTTCCCTTCTCTGGTATAAGCTAGAAACTGTAACGTAGGTTAGCTACAGGTATATACCTGTAATATATCATTATACTGTATCGCTTCCTGATTGAGCCTTTCTTGACTGAAGTTCCTCTTGGCAGGAGTTGGCATAACGCCAACCACAAAGACATGTCGTCCTCTCTGATTAAGTTGTGAGGCCCAGGTATCTCTGATAGCAGATCTCGAGTCGAACTCATAGGCTGCCGATTTCACCATAATCAACAGATCACGATTTCCACAGTAGTCCCCTTCCCCAGAACTCAGCAGCGGCTCGATTAGGACTCTCAGTTCTCGGTGATGGTCTCGCGCCAGAACCCCGGATTCGGGAATCAAGCGAAGTCCACCGGCCCGACGTCCATCACGGATCTGAGCAGCCAAGAGGCGGGCGAAGGGACTGGAGGGAAAGGGATTGGCGGGGAACCAGATCAGACGAATTCGGACCAGGACCCCGATCAGACATAGGATCAGGAGGATTCGAATCAGGTGACGAGTCCAGACCATCTGAAGCGACCTCGGCCTCGAGAACGTAATCCAGACAAATCCCATGATGAGTTATAGAGACAGAGACAACTCTCATAAAATCGATGGCTAAATATTACACTCTCAGTACAATTCGACGACCGAATTCAATCTCATAGCAGTTGCACAAATCTCGAAATTCGACTAAACTTTTTCAGTCATTGCCCTCTAATTGTAACTGTAGCAGTGTCTCCAGAAATTACACTTAAGGTGGTGATTCCTTTTGGTCACATATTGTTGGTTGGCGGCGTAAATCAAGATGAAATTTGACGAAACTTTCCGAAATACGTTCTTTTAGCGTTCTAACACCATGCGCACAATCCCGATTCAAAAATTCGAGATTTCAGGTCAGGACGGTTTTTCCCAATTTCTGAAAGTTTCGCAGCCGCTATACGGTTATGACTATATTCATTCGAAAGATCTCGATGAGCTTCATATTTTTGCTTTTTAAAGCAAGTTTCTAGCTTTTCTCTACCGTGAGATATAGCCGATTTTCTTGTTTTGGCGTTGAAAACTTGTTATTTTTGCAGAAATCAAATAATCCAACATTTTCTGAACTACGCAAGCCGTAAAATCAAAGTAAGGGCGTCGATCTGAAGGTCTCATAGGGACAAATTATCCGACGCATTATCGTCTTTCAACTGCTATCCTGTAGGCTGCTATCATAAAAAATGTAGTTTTTGCAAAAACGCGACCAATTTTTCCAAAGATTGTGGAGCATTCACCATGCAATCTGGAGGGCTACTACTGAACAAATGTGTTCTTCACAAGTATACCCAGGGACGCTTTTTTAGTTTCCCCGATTGCTGCTTTCTAGCTAAAGTAATCGCTTGACAAATTTGAAAAAAGTAGGTAAAATCCAGGTTACGCACACATTTCAGCTTATTTCTCTGTAACGAAGAGCGATTTCACAATAAATAAAAAATCGTCTCCAGCTATTTGATGGAGGTATCGAATGATATAACTGACGTCTCGCGAAAAAATTCACTTGAGTCTGCAAAAGTTCTGGAAAATTATACTTCTAAAATGTGTTAAAAATATTTTAGAAAAGCAATATTAGTTTCGTGGCATGCATTAAAAAGAGAAAATGTCAAGCTACTTTTTGATATAAAAATGGCTTCATAACTCCAAGTAATGAATGAGTAATAATGGTGTAAACTTTATGTGACCAAAGGGAATCACCACCTTAAGGAGGTGATTCCTTTTTTGCACATATTGTTGATTGACGGTTAAAATCAAGATGAAATTTGATGAAACTTTCCAAAATTAGTTCTTTTAGCATTCTAACACCCTCCATGCAATCCCGCCTCAAAAATTCGACGTTTCGGTTCAGGCTGGTTTTTGTCAATTTTTGACAGTTAGACAGTTTCTGTACAGCTATGACTATATTCATTCAAAAGATCTTCTTGAGCTCTACATGTTTGCTTTTTGAAGTACTTTTCTAGCTTTTCGCTATCGAGAGATATAGTCGATTTTTCTTTTTTGGCGTTGAAAACTTGTCATTTTTGCAGAAATCAAATAATCCGCAATTTCTTGCGCTACGTAAGCCGAAAAATTAAACTACGGGTGTCAATTTGAAGGTCTCGTCGAGACCGATTATCCGTGACATTATAATCTTCTAACTGCTACCCCGTGTGCTGCTATCATAGAAAATGTAATTTTTGCAAAAACATGACCAAATTTTTTCCAGCGATTGTGGAGCATTTACTATGCAAGCTAGATGGTTGCCACTTACTGGACACTTTTTACACTAAAATACCCAGGGACCCTTTTTTAGTTGTCCCGATTGCTGCTTTCTAGCTAGTGGTCGCTTGCCAAAGTTGGGAAATGCAGGCAAAATCCAGGTTGCGCATACATTTTAGCTAATTTCTTTATAACGAAGAGCGGTTTCATGATAACTAAAAAAGGGTCCCCAGCTATTGATAGTGGAATTGAATGATGTGGCCTATGCCTCACGAAAAAATTTACTTTAGTCTACAAAAAATCTGAAAAATTAAATTGCTTCGAAAATGCAGTAAAATAATTTGCAAGAACTAAAGTTCATTTCGTTGTATTCATTAGAAAGAACAAATGCTAAGCTGCATTTTGATATAAAAATGGCTTCTTAACTCCAGGTAATGGTTGAGTAATAATGGTTCAAAGTTGATGTCTCCAAAAGGAATCACCACCTTAAGCCCCCTTTTTTAAGGATCAAATTAGTAGGAATAAATGGATTAAGCATCAGACTGATTAAATTTTCAATTGCTGTTTCTTTACTGCCGACCGATTAAATTAACTCGTTTAATCTGACCATTTTTATCCATTTTATCCAGAAACAACGACTAAACGGTAATCCGCCTACTTTGATCCGTCTGTACGAGGATTAAAGCCCGGTTCACACTGCAATAGGTTTAAGGTTTAAGGTTTAGGGTTGGGTGGGAAGGTTAAACGAATGTCTGAATATCACATAATTTTTATATCAGCCAGTGTGCACTCAAATCTCCACGGATTTTAAAATTTTTTTGTTCTGTTTATAGGTAAGAGATTCTAGTATGCATATAATGAAAATTATTAACTAAACCCTTCATATATAATTCACTGGAAGCTTAAAGCTAAATACAGAGTTTAAATATTTTTAACTCGGCTCGCTTAAACCTTAAACCTTAAACCTAAAACCTTAAAACGTAAACCTCAAACCTTCCAGTGTGAACACTTCGGCATAAATAAACTAGTTTAACCTTAAACCTTAAACCTAAACCTTAAAACGTAAACCTCAAACCTTCCAGTGAGAACACTTCGGCATAAATAAACTAATTTAACCTTAAACCTGAAACCTCAAACCTTAAAACGTAAACCTCAAACCTTCCAGTGTGAACACTTCGGCATAAATAAACTAGTTTAACCTTAAACCTTAAACCTCAAACCTTAAAACGTAAACCTCAAACCTTCCAGTGTGAACACTTCGGCATAAATAAACTAGTTTAACCTTAAACCTTAAACCTTAAACCTTGTGCAGTGTGAACCGGGCTAATTGAAAATGCAGGAAGTCGATTGATTACACGGATTAAGACCAATCCTTAAAGAAACAAATTAAACTTAACTCAATCATTTTTTCAATCCGAACTGAGAATAAAGAAGCAGCATTAGATTAATATTTTAATCCTTGATACAATAGGAATTGGATTAAATGTAGCCCACTTGAATCGTCAAATTGGGTGAGTTGTAATTGAATCAGTTTGATCCGAGCTGTTGTTTCTTTAATGCGGATTTATTTTAATCTAATCCGTTCATCTTAAAACAAATTGGGCCTTAGAAGCTTATAAATGTTTTGTTATCTTAAGTCATAGGCTTGTCCAACTGCAACTAGACTGAAATTATCAGTCAACTGCAATTACCAAAAATACTGTTAAACAGGCGACATATTATAAGAATGGGTGTGAGAGCGATCCCTGTAATGTGGGCGTAAAAGGCACAGCGCGGCCCTTAGGGACCCGTTCGAGCACCGTGCCAGCCCAATACTCAACGAAACTAGAGAATTTTGGCATCGTTGGAATCAGCACGACGAGTACTACAAGCTGCAAAAAAGTTTTGGTCAAAATTTTCAACTTAGGAAATTTTCGGTTCCGGACAAGGTGTCACACATGTATGACGGCCCCTGGCGCCGTATGAAATGATATGTAATTAGTCAGCCACCAAAGAACCGAAATTCGACATCTAAAAACTAGATTACTACCCACGACAGAAAAACGATTTAAAAATTCGAACAAACAGTTAACCGTGGTCATTTTTCTGTCTAATCTTTTCGTAGTAGCGTACGGGTTTGTTTCTCTTACGATAATTGCCGCGAAAGAAGTTATCTCTCTTTAAACCCCAAAAATGGGTAGTTTTAAGACTATGGAGGATTTAATCCAGGCTAGCAAAAGCTATGAGCTGAATCAAGCCAAGCGCCATTGTACTACATATGGCGTCTCATCATCATACATTAGTATGGAAAATTGCAGCTTTGCATCTTCATGCATGCCGAAGATAAGCTAATTTAAACAATCTTCAAAAGTGACGCCGTGTCGGCTCCTTTGAATTTTGGTGTGGAGCTGCAGCATCAGCACTATACTGTTTATACGGCTTCAAAAACTTTAACACATGGCAGGGAATGTGCTGGTTTTTATTCCGCCTGGAGGCGGAATCATTGCTTTGGGAAATAGATGTAATACACGTTGGCACCCGTCTTTTAAGGAGTGGTTGTTGTATGTTTATTGTTTCTCAGCATCTATTTCTAGCCGTGGGGGGTCTTAAAACTACTGCACTCAATGATTTTTCGGCAAAGATGAGGGAGTCCATTGTTACTCCTTAAGCTGGGTTATATTTTGAAAAACTAAAAGAGCACGCAGTTATTACTTTTTATTATTTCGCCTAAAGGCGAGATAGCTGTTATCGGTTCTAGCGCAAAATGAACTGGGTATGTTCAACGTTGAAATTTCACCCTATGCTTAACACTTGCTCTTACTTGAGGACAGGTTTTTGTACTGAGGGGTCCTGTTGGCATATTATCATTAAGTAGTACGAAGTATTAGTCATAGCTTAATTTTTAACTTACTAAACTTAAATTTTAACATAGTTTTGGCGATATTTAGAATGAAGGGGGCTTTCAGTGTCATATTTCTTTTAAAGTAGAACTCCTCTTCCAAGGCCCCCTTGGTTGCAATAAAGTTTTTTACTTTCATTTTCACGTGATATGCAAATTAATTTCTGCAATATAATGTTAGTTGTGCAGTCTGCGATGCTCAAATGACGTAGCAAAAACAGATCAGGCAGACTAGTAGCCAGACAAGTGTGGGGGGCTGCTGGGATTGCGCTACTTTGCTGAAGGATGGATATGGTGAAAAATATCGGACACAAATGTCTTAGCTAGCAGCCGTCCGACGTACTGCAGTTTATTTGAGTTTTGGTTCCCTTTTTGCAAGTATCACCACAAAAAATAGTCAAACAGTCATCACGATTACCTTTTGGCACGATGATTAAGTAATTGTACTCATATGGAGAAAAAAGCCAGTATATATCGTAACAGACAAAGCAAGTTAAAGTATTGCGAAAACTTAGGATTAAGGAAAAAAGAAACGTAATTATAGCAACAGCAACAAGTTTCAGCAACAATCAAACCAATTTATTATGGGAAATGTTATCCACCTTGAAAAGTATTATTATCTGTGTGTGCCAAGTGGCTGCTTCATAGCTTCTACAAGGATTAAATATTCTCTTTCATTAGCCAAAATTTCCTCCAACTTTGACAATACCTTTGAAGGTCAATTACCTCTGCGCAAATATATAAGATACTGATATTTTTCTCCAGAGCGGTAGATATTAGCGTCAGCATCAACCCTATAGCAGGTGTCCACTAACCTGCAGTAATTTTAAATTATTTACTTGCAAAACGCGGGTCAGCTATGTAAATCACAGCATTGCGAATGGTTACAAGGCAGGTAATAACTCTGTATCCGTATGTTTTGACAACACGAAGAGTATCCCAATCGGGCAGAGGGGCAAACGTTTAATTGCCTCCCAACACACGTCAGCCAAAGTCTAATTGCAAAAATATTTTATGAATACCGTATCGCATATATACATCAATAATAATTTGCATTAGTATCTCGTTCGTTTGCTTTAAGAACTTGAGTTCTCACCACGTGACTGAGGTTGAGGTTGTGCACTTGTACATACCTGTGAGTATTGCTTTTGAAAAAATAACTGATTTAGTCTTTAGTATGTCGAAGACTATATACAGCGCCGAGATATTGCTCCTTTTAGGAGCCAACTTGTTTTGATTGCACTTCCCTTCCCCCTTGCCTAAGTAGAAAAGACAATAACAAAACATTGGTATTGAAGAATATATGCAAATTAGAAGATTTGAACAGACGTGGTCATTTGCAGTGATTTACGCTGTGACTACGGCGCGTCTTTGCCTATATGACTGCAGATTCCACATTTCCTTAAAAGCTTTTCTATTTGGCTTCATGAACACCATGACATGAAATAGCGTGAAAACGAAACCCAGCCATGCTGTGTTGAGGCTGTTTTTGGCGTCCTAACCTGCGTTATGCCGCGTCCCACATCCTGTCTTTGATTACTCAATGCCGGACTGCCTGCTGCTTACCAGGATATTTCATTAAATTTATCATAAGTTGGGAGTTGTCTAAATTTTGGCCTTAAATTTTTTCTAGATCACAGCATCAAGCATCGCTACTACTCAAGTTAAAACTAGATATTTCGAACTTCGTAGTCCGAATCTGTTGGTCAACTTTCTACAACGGAATATAAAGTGTGGGAGGGAAACCTTACATTGAGTTCCGTCTAGCATTGTTGACCGGCTAGTTTTCGGCTCAGCCTGCCGGGTCGAAGCAGGCCGGTGTCGTGAAATATTGTTCCCCCCAAATATTTTCCCCCTATAAGGTGAAATATTTTTCCCCCTGAATATTCTCCCCCCTTCGGAGCAATAATGTGAAATATTTTTCCCCCCTAAATATTTTCCCCCTGAATATTTTTCCCCCCTAATAAGGTGAAATATTTTCCCCCTGAAATATTATTCCCCCCTCTAACTTTATACTGTTCTGTTCAGTACAGTAAGTTATATGAACCCCGTTCAGATTATGTTGCAGTGCCACTGTAGCTTTATATATGTTAGGCAACACAAATGGAGGCTTACGCCTAACGTAGAAACATACAATTATTTTAACTTTTTTTGTAACTTTTGCATGTTAACTTCTAAAGTAAAAACATTATACAATAAAGTACTATTTTATTTTAATAGATGCATTAATGCTACTCTGTCCAGTAACAACATTCTGTACTGTTACTGGACGGTATAAAGACTGGAAATAATTTAAACGTTAAGTCAATGGTTGTCGAATTTCGGTTTACTAAAACAAACGGTATTATTTATTCTTTTCAAGCATACACTTTTTACAGATATTCACAATAATCCATGCCATTTTTGAAGAAAATATGCTAATTTTGAGTTTGCGGTTTTCTGTTCACCTTGAGGTGGTGGTTTTCTTTTGTGTAAATTTGACGCTCGCTATATTCAATTCTTTATTAAAGTAGATGAATCTTTCCAAGTATGCTATTTTGGTGCTCTAAACATTCTGGGAACATTTTAACATTCTTAAAACTTGACCAAATGAGCTAAAATTTGGTTGGGTATGTTTTCGATCTCGCTGAGTTCAAATATCGCAAAATCTTTCGATTTCACAAAATTAGATTTTTTCGATTCGCAGGGGGGGGGCAAGGGGAACCGAAAAATTTGTTGTGTTCAGTACGAATCTGAAATCAGTTTTTCGATTCAGCTTTCCGTTAGTTCAGGATAAGCTTACATCTTAGGCTTATAACTTTAGCTTATATTGAGCTAACGGAAAGCTGAATCGAAAAACTGATTTCAGATTCGTACTGAACACAACAAATTTTTCGGTTCCCCTTGGCCCCCCCTGCGAATCGAAAAAAATTTAGTCTTGTGAAATCGAAAGATTTTGCGATATTTGAACTCAGCGAGATCGAAAACATACCTAACCAAATTTTGGGGCTCACTTCATGTGCACATAACTAGTTGTTTTATAAAAGGTTCGGTTATTTGGATAGAATCTTATTTTGTTATATAGACGATGAATAGTTTTCTTCAGTGATAAAAGATTTCTTGCATTTAAGATTGTTTCTTATATCTGTTTCTTATATTGAGAAGTTGTTCATGGCAAATGCTAGAGCAGGATGATATTCTCGCGTGTCGTGAAAGCCAGGGGCAAAGAAAAGAGAGACATTGTATTATGAGTTATGGCGATTGCTGTAGATATCGCATAGTTTAAGTTGCTTGATCTAAGGTTGCTTTAAGATTCCATTTAGTTAATCCACTGAATTTTAGTTATTTGGACATGGTTCACTCAATTTTTTTAATTTTCATATTCATTTGATAACGGACAAACTAAAAAACAGACAACAAAATAGTTTTTATGAAAAAGAAATGGCATAGCTTCGGATACTGTTCGTCTGTGTGCCCCTTTGGCCGCTTTCCAATGGTTCCAAATCAAGTAGGGTCCAAATCAATCAAGCAGTAGGGTTGTTGACTTGAGCTAATGAGCGTTGGAGAATTTCTGGCCAGCTCGGATCGTCGTCGCTAAAATAGAAAAAGTATGCAAATGTATGTATGTATGTATTGTATGTGAGTGGTATACTGCCAGTTTTAAGTTTTGAAAGAATGTACATATATACTGGTTTTCCTTAGGTTCGAATAGTTATACGAAGACATACTACAGGGCTACTGTCACTATGCATCACGTTCGTGTACGTGTGTATGTTTGCATGTAAAGTTGTGTGTTTAAAATGCGTCTGATTTGTAGTGGTTTCGACTGTCACCTCTGTGTCACTGTGTCACTGCATTCTCATTTGCATATCGGAATTTGAAGAAGAAAGTATCTAAAAGGAGAAAGTCAGTTTGCAGCAGGTGACTGCAGGTATTTGTCAGCGAAGTTGCAGCTATGGCAAATTTTCTTCAGCGATTCGATAATAAGAAAAATGGAAAGTGATATAGCATTAATGCAAGTAGCTTACCATGAATTATCCACAGTACAAAAGTTCTTGCGAGGATTTATCATGTACTCCTGATTACGTCTTTCCCTGATCTCCTTGCTTCTTTTCATGTCTGAAAATAGGACAAAGTTGAAGTTGGCAGTATCATGATTTTGTTATCTGGTTTGAACACATTCCTTAGGGGGCGGTTGGTGTATTACTATGACTAGTGCTCGTGAAGGCAGTTGCAAAATAGTGCAAAGTATTTGCTCATTGTCTTACTTGTCGAGACTTTGGAAATCGATTGGATCATGATGGTTGTAGGCCTGTGGGAACATCGGATGTTTTGCATTTTCGTCGTAGACACATGGATGAAATGTTTGTCTGGAGGTACAGAGGTTGTGTCTAAAACTCGGTGCAGAAAGTGTGGCATTTTTCTGCTTGGGGAAGCAGTTCTTAAAATCAGGTTGTTTAGAAAGCGATGTTTTTTCATATGAAAACAGCTATTTTTTAGTATTTCAAATACTAAATAAATTCAAATACCCCCACTTTTCGTGAAACTATAAATACTTAAGAATTTCTCCTTGCAGTTTGGTTCAATGAAAACATTTACACTTTGGCACGATGAGAGAAGATATATTGAATAACATACATAAGGCATTAGGTTTGCCGTTACCCTAATGGTTAGAGAGCAGTGCTACCCTAAACTTGAAGAATCGTCGAAAATTTGGCAAATTTTGCCCGGCAAAAATCATAACTTTTATATAAATCTGAAATTTTGTGTGAACATACACCCCATAGGTCTGCAAAATTGAAGGCCAAATATGCCAAATTGTCAAATATGAAGGAATTCTGCCCGGGCATTAGGTATAGTTTTATTCCACTTGAAACATGAAAAATGTGGCAAAAACGGGCAAAAAGCGAATTTTTGAAGATTGCCCAATATACACAATATGTATATCAATCGAAGCTTTCATGATTGTGAACAATTTTTCTTCTTGGCGCAATCGCGTATTTGCCACTTATTTCAAGTTATTTTCGAAAACTGAAATTTCATGGTTTGAAAGGACCCCTCCCCCTGAATTGAGGGTTTTCACCCTTTGCCTTAGTTTAAAAGTCTTGAGTAATCCGAAAAAACGGTAGTATCGGGTAGAACTAATTTATTTACATGTATTTCGTTGCTTATCAACTGTCTTGTTATTTTCTTATCATTTGGGAGGCTGCACAAACGCTACGAGAATGTACTGGTCAGGCAGCTGAGTTGGCATTCAACTGAGTACTCAAAGTATCACCAAAATCACCAAAACCAATATCACTTTCAGCTCCTCCGATATTTTTAGAGAAATC
>JASAND010000083.1:0-26862 GCA_030248195.1 Trissonchulus latispiculum | reverse complement strand
CGACAACTTTTACTTCCTTGTTTGAACTTACACTATGCAAATTAACTTTTGTGCCGTCTATCATTGTTTACTCGCTTGTGGAACTGTCTGTTATGTATGCCTGTCTTAGCGTATTGTTGTTATTTTTTCCTCCTATATTGGTGTATTAAATTCATGTGTATTTAACAATTTATTTCTGATTAGGATTGCGTGCACCTTTCACAACATGGTGCCGAAACCCGCGAACCATCTGTAAGTCCTTTGATTATCTCTGTTTTAGAGATAAAGTTTGTTGATCTGTTTCTTTAATTCTTGGCTCAGTTTTGTTTGATTATGTTTCTGTGTCCAATTTCGGCACAGAAACACGCTTGCATAAGCGCTTGAAAGAATTTTGAGATCTCAGTCTTTGAGATCAACCTGTATGGGCCAAAGTAATTTTTTGGAACAGTATCAGAGTTTTGTCAAAGGTAGCCTAGAGCAACAGCAGTAGTATATAAAAGGGGTATTCTGGAAACAATTTGGCTGTCAAGTTGTTGGCCAAAACAGGAAATTTTTGAGATTATTGCAGTTTTTGCAATAAAGAGCTTTGAGTTCGGCTATTGCAGTTTTTGCACTACCAGTTGTTTAGTGCAGTTATTGCAGTTTGTGCAGTATCTGACAACTCAATGGCCGACAAGGTAAAGATAAAGCTGATCAAGCAGCGTGGTGCCTTAAAGGCACATGCAACTAAATACTTGACCGAGTTGAAGAGGTTGTTAGCTCTGGATCTTGAACCAGATCCTGATATTTTGAAGAATGCTGGTGGCAATGCTAAGGAAATTCAAGCTAAGATTGCAGTTCTCGATGAGAAGATTTTTGATTTATGTGAAGACGAAGAGCTTGAATCTCAAATTGAAGAGGCCACCCAGCTACAAGAAACGCTAAGTCAAGCTGTCACTGCGTCGATGACAAGAGTGACTAAGATCGAAGCTTCGAGAACCAACCCAAGTGGACGTGTGAACCTGAATGATTCCACATCCAGTAGTGAAACTCGCACAGAGAAGAAGACAGCAAAGCTGCCGAAGCTTTCAATTGGCAAGTATGCTGGAGATCCTCTCAAATGGAGGGAGTTCTGGGATAGCTTTGAATCCGCTATCCACAATAATGATCACTTGAGTGCAGTGGACAAGTTCAATTACTTGAGAAGTCTGCTGACCGAGGATGCTGAACGAGCTATCAGTGGAATTTCTGTCACCAATGCTAACTATCAAGTGGCTGTGGACACCCTTAAAGAGAGATTTGGGCGGGAGCAAACAGTGATCTTTGCCCACATCGATGAGTTGTTCCGTTTGCAGCGCTGCGAATCAGTGACAACGAAGTTGCGGTTCGTCTACGATGAATGCGAAAGGCATGTCAGAGGATTGGAAGCATTGGGTGTTACGTATGACCGGTTTGGAATAGTTTTTGTTCCACTGATTCTTTCGAAGTTGCCGGAAGATATTAGAGTTGATCTGAACCGGAAGAATGGATGCAAGGATTGGGAGTTGGGTTCACTCCGACAGATGCTGAAAGAAGAGATTGTTGCTAGAGAATTGGGTGAGCGACGGTCAGTTTGTGATCGTGCATTCACCAGCACAAAGAATCAGAAGTATCAGAAGCATACTACAGCAGAAAGTCTGCTTGGTCAAGCCAGGCCTCAACGGAGGTGTATTTTCTGTGAAGAGCAGCATTTTTCAGACGAATGAAGAAGATTTCCTGATGTGATGACCAGGAAAGCACAGATGAAGGATCGATGTTATCGATGTTTGAAGAAAGGACATTTGTCGAATGCATGTCCTAAACCAATGACATGCTATCATTGTAAAGGAAGCCACCATAGAAGCCTGTGTGCTAAAAGGTTTCCTTCCAGTAACTTGGCTCCAAAGCCGGAACCAAGGTTGAAGACACATGAAGACAAGCAACCCGCGCTTTTGACCTCTAGTCAAAACGTGCTGATGCAGACAGCAAGGACATCCGTTTTGGATTGTTCTAGTGGCAGAGTTGCTGAGGTCAATGTTTTATTTGACACTGGAAGTCAAAGGTCGTACATCACAGCGGATGTGATGAAACGATTGAAGTTGAAGCCGAAGGATTACGAAACGATCCATGTAGCCACCTTCGGTGCAACAGCAACGAAGACGTTGAACTTGCCTGTTGTTCAGGTAGCCTTGAAGCTGAAGAATAAAGACGTCATGATCATTGACGTGAATGTGATGCCAGTGATTTCTTGTCCGATTCAACGGGCGCCGGTGAATTTTGAGAAGCATAGTATTCTCACTGAACTACAGCTTGCTGACAGTAGCTTAGGATTAGCTGGAACGACTAGTGTAGACGTTCTGATTGGAAGCAACTACTACTACGAACTGGTAGAACCTGAGAGATTGCAACTAGACGACGGCTTAGTGTTGCTGAAATCAAGGCTTGGATGGATAGCCACTGGAACCTGTGACGCATCGTCAGACAAAGCGTCATTTGCTTCTCTGTTGTGCTCAAGTGATCCTGTTTTGGTCACTTCACTTGAAGAACAAATGTCCAGATTGTGGGATCTAGATACAATTGGAATCAAGGATTGTCCAGTGGTATCAGATGACGACAAGGCCTTAGAGCAATTTAATTCTACCATTCAGTTTTTGAACGGCAGATATTATGCTCGTTGGCCATGGATTGATGAAGATGTGAAGTTGTCCAGTCACTATGAGCTTGCCCTCGGAAGATTGAAGTCACTCCTACGCAGGTTGGGATCCGACGAATCTTTGAAGGAAAGATATAATTCTGTTATTCAGGATCAACTGAAGATGGGGATCATTGAAGCCGTCAATACCGAACACAGTTCCTCCAAAGTACACTATATTCCTCATCACTGCGTTATTACACCTGCCAAAGCCACTACCAAGGTAAGGATAGTGTACGATGCATCGGCGAAGACCAAAAGGGATGATCTTAGCCTAAATGATTGTCTTTACAGAGGTCCAGTTCTTCTGAATGATTTGTGTGGCCTGCTCCTACGCTTTCAGCTAGGTTCAGTTGGAATTATCAGTGATATAGAAAAGGCCTTTCTTCAGATTGGACTGCAAGAAGTTGACCGGGAAGTGACAAGATTCATATGGTTAAAGGATCATAAGAAGCCTTTGACAAAGGACAACCAACAGATTTTTCGCTTTTGCAGAGTGCCTTTTGGAGTCATCTCTAGTCCCTTTCTGTTAGCGGCTACGGTTTCTTATCATTTAAAGCAGCATTCTTCCGATGTTGCTGCTAAGATTTTGGAGAATATCTACGTCGACAATGTTGTTGTTTCAGTTGACACCACTGAAGATGCTGTAGAGTTTTACAGCGATTCCAAAGCCATTTTCAGCGAAGCTTCAATGAACTTGCGAGAATGGATTTCCAATTCGACGGAGTTGACGTCTCAGCTTTCTCCTACTGATCGAACCAGCGGAGATAACGTCAAAGTATTGGGTGTTGCATGGGATGTCCAGGCTGACGTGCTTTGTCTACCGCCAGTAAAGGTAAGTATTGGACAACCTATTACAAAGCGCAGCTTCCTGAAAGTGATCAGTCAGATTTTTGATCCGCTTGGATGGCTTTCACCTGTAACGATGGTGGCGAAACTTATTGTCCAAGATTTGTGGAGAATCAAGCAGCCATGGGATGACGCTATTCCGCAGGAGTTTGTGCCTCGATGTCTCCAAATAATCGAGGTTTTGCCCAAAATCTCCAAATTTTCAATGGCTCGTTATCTTGGCTCTCGAACTGACAAGTCCATAGAGCTTCACTGCTTCTGTGATGCCTCAGCTAAAGCTATGCTACTTGCATCTATCTCTGCTTTCGAGATACTACAAATAACGAATATGCCACATCCCATTTTCTGTTTTCAAAAGTGAGATTGGCACCTCTGAAAGAGGTTACACTGCCAAGATTGGAACTGATGGCTTGTCTGATTGGTCATCGAGCCCTATCCTATGTGGAGAAACAGTTGGGATTGGTCGTCAGCAGAAAGATTGTTTGGTCAGATTCAAAGTGTGTCCTCCATTGGATTAGAGGTACTCGCCTTCAACCAGTCTTTATCGAAAATCGATTGTCCAAAATCAGAAAGTACGAGTACGTTGAGCATAAGTACGTGCCATCTGCAGCTAATCCCGCTGATATACCCAGCAGGGGTTGTGATTTGAATTCGCTTTTCACCAATCGTCTTTGGTGGGAGGGGCCCAATTGGCTGATACTGAATGAAAAAGACTGGCCACATGAGTCGCTGGAAATTGAGTACCGAAAAGAATATGAATCCGCTGAATCAGATGTGGAGGATGCCAGCGGTGGTTTGATCGCTGGTGAGCAGAAGACATGTGAATCCCCATTTGGACTGGATATAAATTCGTTTTCGAAATTGATCAAATTGGTCAGAGTGACTGCCTGGGCCAGAAGATTCGTTTTGAATCTTCGAACCTCAGCGCAGAGACAAAGTGGTCCGCTCACTGTGGATGAGTTGGCGCAAGCTACGAAACTGTGGGAAATCTACACGTAGAAAACATACCTGAGTCATATCCTAGATGACATTGCGAAGACGAGAAATACGAGCATTAATCGTTCTCTGCGGCCATTCGTAGACAATAACGGAGTTTTGAGATGCGGTGGTAGATTTGCCAACGCCAGCCTTGACTATGATGCCAAACATCCAAAGCTTTTGCCAAAGAATTCTACCTTTACCAGGCTGGTCATCATAGCAAAACATGAGAAATTAGGGCACGCCGGTTTTCGGCATGTTCTTGCGCAGTTGCGATTGGAATACTGGATAATACATGGTCGGTCCATAGTTCGAAGAACAATTCAGAATTGTAAAGTTTGCAGAAAGTGGGAAGGAGGCCTGTTTTTGGTTCCTCCTCTTCCACCTTTGCCTACAGAGAGAGTCAGAGAATCAGCACCATTCCAGTTTGTCGGGTTAGACTATCTTGGGCCTCTCTATGTTATCTCCGAAGATTCATCCGAGAAGAAAGTTTGGATTTGCCTTTTTACCTGTGGTGTAGTTCGGGCGGTCCACCTAGAGCTAGTGCAAGATCTATCGGCCCAACAGTTTTTGCTGGGTCTGCGAAGGTTCATTGCACGCCGTGGTTGCTCCGATGTTATCATATCAGATAATGCTAAGCAGAGAAGATAGTAAGATTTTGCAGGATTCTCAGTCAAGGTTTGACGAGGATGTCCAAGATTACTGCTCTCACCGTGGCATTCAATGGAAATTTATTCCGGAGCGTGCTCCATGGATGGGTGGTTTCTACGAGCGGTTGGTCGGATCTGTGAAGCGTAGCCTGAGGAAGATGGTTGGTAAGTCCCGCTTCACTTCGGATCAGTTGACTACAACTCTAACGGAAGTAGAGGCGATCTTGAATAGCCGACCTCTGGTATATTTCGATGGCGATTCAGAGCCAGGTTTAATCCTTACTCCAGCTCATTTCTTGGGTGGAAATCCTGTTTTAGGATTTCATCCGAATGGTACGAGCTGTCAAGACGAAGATTACGGTGCCAAGGAAACCTCCGCTGCTAGCCTTTTTCGTTTATGGAAATCAGCTCGAAAGCGTCTGGAGGAATTTTGGTCATCCTGGCGCAAGGAATACCTTAGTAGTCTTCGCGAACGGTCAATGTCCAAGGGTCCACGTGGGTCCTTTCCTTCTGTTCCAAAATCCGGTGATGTGGTTTTGGTGGAGTCTGAACTTCCTAGGGGACAGTGGAAATTGGGTCGATTAACCCACCTCAATTTGGGTTCAGATGGAAACTGCCGATCGGCATGGGTCCGCCTTCCTTCTGGAAAATCCATTCAGCGCCCCATCAAAAACTTGATTCCTATCGAGGTATCGTCAACCGCACCAGGCGCCGATTCTTTGGATAACGTTGCTGAGGAACTGCCACCTATTCCGACCGATGGTCAGCGACCATAACGCCAATCTGCCACCAAATGCATTGAATGGATCCGGAACACTTTCGGGCGGGAGTGTCGCGAAGAACGCGAAGATTGATCATCTTGCTGCTAAGCGACAACTTTTACTTCTTGTTTGAACTTACACTATGCAAATTAACTTTTGTGCCGTCTATCATTGTTTACTCGCTTGTGGAACTGTCTGTTATGTATGCCTGTCTTAGCGTATTGTTGTTATTTTTTCCTCCTATATTGGTGTAATTAAATTCATGTGTATTTAACAATTTATTTCTGATTAGGATTGCGTGCACCTTTCACAACAGGGCCCGTACGGCAAAAAACAAAAATCAAAATTCAAATCCTTTTCATGGATTGCTTTTGGTTTTTGAATTTTGATTTTGGTTTTATCGAAATCACACTTGTGCAGTTCGCCCTTTTATTTGAAACGTTTCTCTGTTCCTCCTCTGTTCCTTGCCAGCTGTCCCGTTCTCCCCGGCAATTTCGGCTTCAAGGGTCAGGCGATAGCGCGCATGACATAGTTTTGTGGCCTTCATTGCATAAAGCGTGACGCTTGCCCTACTCTTGCTCTATGATTATGTACTCTTGTTTATACCATATACGATCCTATACCAACAATATCTAGGAACCGACAGGAATCATCACCTTGAATTTTATAAAATACTTGTATGTAATGGAAGCGCGACCTTGAGCAGCTGTGTACAGCGTAAAATGGCTTTTTATCCTGCGGCTTCTTGTGACATCTCACAAAAAAATTCTCTGATACAACTAAAAACCAAGACAAAGTCGCAGGAAAATGCTTGGTTCTGAATTCTCTTGAATTTATACTTTTTGCAAAATAAACAAAAATCAAAAATCAATTTTCAAGTTAATATGAAAAGGATGGCCAAACAAGTTAATATGAAAAGGATGGCCTAACAAGTTAATGCTTTGCTTCCTGTGCAGAAAAACAAAAATCAAACAACAAAAGCTTATTTTTAATTTTGTTAGCGAAGCAAAAGTCAAACATCAAAAGACGAACATTCTAGATTTTTGATTTTTGTTTTTGAACAACAATATACTTGTCTTTTTCATTTTCATTTACGGACAAGGGAAGGTAGCCTTGGGTTAGAAAGATGCTGGAGTGGACAGCAAGCCTCCCTTAGACCACAGCGGTGATTTTTGTAGAGGACACCACATGAAGGGTCTAAACCTGGTTTGACATTAGATTAGAAACCTAAGTAGAATTGTGTTCACGGCGACAATCTTAGCTGCGTTCGCTGATTTGTAGTCGCAACAGCTGCCTTCGATTAGCGCAACATTTTATTTCACTGACTTCAATCTTTTCCCGTGAATTGCTGATATCTTAGCCTACTCCAAACTGAATTGAAACTTTGGTGTCACGGAGGGATCAATAGGGTCTCCATTTTTGCTTGGAACATTGGATTTTGGGTCAAAAAGTTGGAGGCTTTTCTGTGTGAGTGTGTTCCTAGGTCAAACCTTCTTTGGGTCACTTTGGGTCTGGGTCAATATTTATATTGGATGATTTAGGTATTAGGTCACTCTACCACCGAAATGTTCAAAGAACACGTTCACGTTCCCGTTACATATTTGAATTTAGTTCGGTTAAAGAAGCAAATATGATTAGTTGTGTTTACTTTTTGTTTGGTGTATTGAATCCAAGGTGAAGCTTTTTAGGGTAAATTTTGGAAATTTGTTAAGAAGTTCAAATTTTTGAATATCGCGAGAACTACACTTTTTAAACGCTTTTAGGAGTTTCTGACCCAACCCAATATGGACCTTATTCCTGCTGCGCCTCAGCGCAGCAGGTAGTTTAAATTTGCTCAGAAACGGTTCTTCTACAGAGTCTACTCGAGAAAGATGCATTTTTGCATGAATACGTGTGAACAGTGCTTTAAGATACAAGCTGCATGATTTGTGTGTAGATATACTAGATCTTTTCTTTTGAAAGACACCGTTTCTAATTTATGTACAGATATATAAATTACGCATGTTTGTAATGTGTCCTTGCAACTTCAAAACCGGTTGAGTCTGGCGATTTCAAGATTTGACAATTTCTTCAGTAGCAAGTCTACACTGTATGAGCTAAAGAACGTGGAAAGCAAAAAGACAGCTAACGCGTCGAAGGGATAATACATAGTTTAAGCAATATACCATGAATCGAAAGACACTTCTTCTAGCTTCAGAAATTTTAACAAATATATATTTGACCAATGTTTTGCACACGATTTTGCAGTGCAAGTATGCAGAGAACCCGCATCTGGTAACACAATTGGCTGCGCAGCAGGTCTACAATTTATAGAACTGTAACTCAGAAAACAATCAATCTTTTGCAGACAATATTGCTTGTTTTGCACAACATGTTGGCAATCAAGTTTTCAAATTTGAAGCAACTGTTTACTATAAAATTCACTGCATGGTTGGCTGTTTTTGACATTAGAAATGACCAAGAAAAGTATTTTTTTGTATCAAAATGGGTATTTAGGGGATTGGTTGGAGATGCTTTGGGTGTTTGCTAACGTTACATAGTCGCATATATAGTTACATAGATCCCAAAAAATTGCAAAAAATTAGAAATGTTCCGCATTTCTTTGTTTGGACCCCATTTCAGTGAGATCAACTGCTACACGGTATGGACTACAATTCAGTCAACGAACTTAAGATTTCGTCGTGAACACAATCCTACTCAGATTTCAAACGTAATCTCAAACTCATTTCAAACCAGTTTTAGACCCAGGTGATGTCCTATCCTCTATACAAATCACCATTATGGCCTAAAGGAGGCTCGCTCTCTTCCCCAGCATCTTTCTAACTCTAGGCGACCTTCTCTTGTCCGCAAATGATAATGAGAAAAACAAACAACTAAGGTTTTATTATATATTTGATTTTTGTTTTTCTGCACAGGAAAGTTAGGAATCACTTGTTTAGCCATCGCTTTTCATATGAACGTGAAAATTGATTTCTGATTTTTGTTTATTTTGCAAAAAGTATAAATTCAGGAGAATTCAGAACCAAGCATTTTCCTGCGACTTTGTGTTGGTTTTTAGTTGTATCAGAGAATTTTGTGAGATGTCACAAGAAGTCGCCAGATAAAAAGCCATTTTACGCTGTACACAACTGTTTAAACAGGGGGGTGGGTCATTTGACCCAGGTTATGCATTTAAGGGTTATTTGAGTAAAGCATAACTTGCCTACTACTCCGAATAAGGAATCATAAGCACCAAGCTGCTACCTATATTCTAGATGTTTACAATCTCAAATATGAAATGCTGAACTGACAGAGAGTACAAGGAGTAACCTTGTTACCTTGAATGATAAGAAAATATACCATATCCAATTTAAAAACTTAGGATAGCCGTTATTATTTAGTAAAAGCTATAATCAGTCCTGAGTTTTAGACATTTTAATGAGTGTTGTAGACACCTCATTTCAGACGACCACATAATGTTCTCGTTAATATATTCGAGCTTAGAGCTAAAATCATCTCATTAATTTCAACAGGTTTTTGACAATCTGTAATATCCTGGCTTCGAGTGACCTGCGGGGTCAAATTATAGCTCGGTTCACAAAGAGTGTCTGTTGTTATTTCAAAGTTTTTGGCAAGTTGCCAAAGCAGATCTTAGCGAAATCAGTTTTTGTAGGGGACCATAATTATGCTCGACCGAGAGTTATGGGACAACCTGGGTCCGAGCTCACCCCCAAGACTCCTATTTTAGCCTTGCAAAGGGATAACTTTCGGGGGTAACCCCACAGTTGTTTTGTTGCCGGTCAAAGCTTCCAACTTTGAGGGGCAGTCCTGCCAAGCTTGACTTCAGTCAAGTGATGGTGAACAAGGGAAATCGAAGAGAAACCCAAGAGGGGAAGCGTTAGACATCGAAACATTGAAATAGAGCCCAGCAGAAGGTGGCTGCATATTCCGGAAACTAAACGAGCTGAAATTTTGAATGATTGCTTGGAAAAGATGGCAAGATAATAATATGTTAATTAGGATACAAAAGACTGTAAGATCTGCCAAGAAATACATTTTCGATACAGTAGTTGTGGGAAACTGTAGGGAACAGTTACTGATTGCTGTTCTGATAAGAATTTATCTTACAATCTGTGACAGAAATTTCTTTTTCAATAGTCTGAATAGATACAGATTAAGAAACGAAAATTAGTTTTCTGATGAATTCGAGGAAACATCCAGAACAAAGTTAGAAACACATTATTTTGAAAAAAGTTCCGGTTTTATCGGAGAAATTTTTATAAGGAGAAAGTCGTGAAAGTTTGCAGCATTTGCAGTTTTGTTTTTGTGTCTGACCCTAAAAGTTGAATGATGACGCAATATTCTTGCAAATTAAGTTAACCGGCCCCAAAAACAGGATTAGAAGTAGTTTCAGGGAGGTTATTATTTTTCATCCTGCAGAGAGAAAGTGGCCTTGTGACATTCAAGTAAGACATAACCTGGTTAAAAAGTGAATTATTTTCAATTTGAAAAAGTTTTTGTGTTCCTTCATTGTATTAAAGTGACACTGTAAAAACTTTAGTCGACAATTTCTTTTGTGATTAATTGGTAAAACTTCTTGGCAAGGTGGGACAGGTAGGGTTTAAAAAATTTACTGACCCTGTTTTGGAAAGATATATAAAGGCTGTAATTTGAAGAAATTTCACATTCACTTTCTCTTCCCTCTTTCACTTTCACAACTTTTTGGAAATCCGTGAATTTTCGTTGGGATGACGGACACAGTCCACATAACGGCCGCGCTGGCCATCGGCTGCTCCCTCGTCACAATTTTGGCCTCCGTTTTCGTCGTTCCCATGATCTACTCTGAGATCACGAGCGCCTGGAATGAGCTGGATCAAGAAATGGCCGAATTTAAGGTCTGCTTTCAAAACAATATTTTCTATTTGAATTTAGATAAATTTTAATTTGGGCAGGATGTTTATCAAGTTAGCGCTTCTATAGGGCTGGTGAGCAAAGAAGAAACCGAGGAGATAGGAGGCGACAGGCACCCATGTACTCACGAAACCAGGACCTAGGAGAAAGAAGGAAAGGATTTCAATAACGATTGAAAGTAAAGAATTAGCACAATCCTGGTTCGAGCCACGATCCTGCTCCGAACTCAGACATGCTACCACAACACCACAGGACCATCAAACTCCCAAGGCCTATCAATCATTCCTATGCCTGCTTCCTTTGCAGAAAGAGTTAGCCTCACTCAGCCTTAGTCAAGGACATTAGTTTTGGTGCCGTATCCACATTTGAGGGACTTTCAGTGGACCGCTCAGAAAGCGGGATTTTTCGTGGCTTGAGTTAAGAATTTCTTAGTCAGCTCTCAGTACCGTCGTATAGTGACGTAAGAGTAGTAAATTCAAAATTGTTCTACAAACTTTTAAATTTGTGATATAAATTAAAGCATTATATACCCCCGTCTGAATCACAAATGTGAATACCGGCAGTATGAATTGTTACTGAGCCTAAAAATATGATCCTAGTCTGCCTTCCGCTTTCCTGGGAAAAATGCACATTTTCCAGGTGAACTTTATTGCAAAAGGTTGTCTTTCAGAGTGGAAAAACAGAAGCAAAGTGTCCAGAGTGGTGACTGATACCGTCAAACGAGGAAAAAGCGGTTACGGACAGTTAGTACTAACTTTACAAGTGAAGCCCAATTGGGAATAAACAAAATAATTAAAGAAAAGGAACAGGTTGGAATAGAGAACCCTTCAGTTTCAACTTCATTCCTAGTCGTTGAACTACATTATCACACTGATTTCAACCACCTCCTTTACTGCTGCTGATTCTTAACACTATGTTTGTTTTAGGTTTTGGCTGATCAGGCATGGAGTGAACTGGCGCCCCTGAGTAAGGATACTCCTCGGCACATTCGTCAGGCCTATGGCGGTGGAGGTGGAGGTGGAGGTGGAGGAGGTGGTAATGGATATCCGGGGGGCAATGGCGGAGGTAATGGGGGCGGCAACGGCGGCGGAAATGGAGGCGGGAATGGAGGTAACGGAGGAGGCAACGGAGGAAATGGGGGTGGAAACGGAGGGGGTAATGGAGGCGGAAATGGGGGCGGAGGAAACGGATTTCCGCCAGGCGGGAACGGCGGAGGCGGAGGAGGCGGCGGCGCTTGCAGTGAGTGCGACCAAGAGTTTATAGTAGGAAGAGTAGAGGCACTGAGCGCTTCCTAATGTATTAAGCTTGCAATATGCTCGAACCATTAAGGACACGTTATTGAAGATAATGCATGCTCGTGTTCTAATGCTAAAGCAGTTCTGCAGTTGCTTTTTGCAGAGAAATGTAGTGAATCATGTTGTCTTCGACAGTTGATCTCGATCGGCAAGTTTCAGTTAAGCAGGTCTGCTAAATCTGACATCTGGTAATTTTGAAATCCAACGAAAATTGGTAACAAATACTTGGTCTTTGCAACAATCTGTATTTCCACAGGTGCATTCCCAATCTAGCAACAAACGAATTCTGTCCATTATCAACCCCTACATAGTATATGTAGTGTAACCTTAATATAGCCTTCGAATTTTCTCCGTCTGTTTCAGAGTGCGACGCTGGAAATAGCTGTCCGGCCGGTCCTCCCGGTAATCCAGGTCAGCCCGGAGATCCAGGCGAGCCCGGAGATCCGGGTCAGGACGGCGCGCCAGGTGGGGACGCGGAGGACGCGGAGACGACTTCCATGACCATGCACGGATGTATCCAGTGCCCACCCGGACCTCGAGGCGACCCCGGACCCGCTGGACCTGAAGGTACTCACCCTATACAATATATCGCATTAGTTCCTTAGATGGCCATTTTATCTGTTTCCAGTATATTCTTTGCTTCTGTAGAATATAATGATGACAATAATATTCTACAATAATATAATATGTCATAACAATGATTTATAAACATGGTTTTATGGCTTGCTTCAAGTCGTTTTTCAGTACAATTGAAAACACCATCACTGAGTTTCATTTTCATTACTAAGCTTTTTTAAAGGAAAACTTTCTCTCTAAATTAAGACTAAAGTTTTCTTTCTATATTTATTTCTATTTCAACCTTTTTCAGGTCCTCCTGGAACGAAGGGAATTGCCGGTCCACCAGGATCTCCCGGAAATCCAGGTCAGCCCGGAGGTCCAGGTCCAAACGGACCCGGCGGAGACAGCGGACCGGACGGAAATCCTGGACCTGCCGGAACTCCGGGCACGGATGGAACAGGTAGACATTAGATAAATTATATCAAGAGTACAAGCTCGAAGCAGGCACGAAATTCGCGCACGCACTGCTTGCGTTTTCGAGCTGAGGCACATAAACATAGAGCGAGTGAGCGTACCACTTTTTCGACTATGTACTGATTTGCGCGGGGGGGGGTCACTAGGGTCTGATTTGCGGGGGGGTGGGCCGTTATCAAGCAGAGCATAGTTTTTGCTCTGATAACATAGATTGTGCCTAGTGGCACACTCTTTTAGTATGTATTCTTGGTTATATCTAAATTTTAAATCCGCGATTGGAAACCAAAAGTTAATGTCAAAATCTGTCTGCTGTTGATTCTGAGAGAAAATACAAAAGGTTGAACGAGGGCATGTGAGCGCTCGGTTTCAAACCTAATTTACGAACTACCTTTGATCTGTTTCAGGTGGCAAGGGAGCTCCCGGCGAGAAGGGTATTCCTGGAATCGCTGGACCTCAGGGTCCTCAGGGTGACAAGGGAAAGAGTGGGAGTGGAGGTCCGCCCGGGCCACGAGGTCCCCAAGGCCCAGGAGGTGAACCCGGTCGAAATGGGAATCCGGGTCCGGCGGGTCAACCTGGAGGTCCTGGAGAGCCTGGTCCTGATGCTCAGTATTGCCCTTGCCCGCCCAGAAACGGCGGAGGCGGCAACGGAGACGGTAACGGAGGTGGAGGTGGAGGATATGGGAATAAGAAGAGCAAAGCCTAAGCCTAAGTCCAGTGTTGCAAAGACAAATAGAAATGAACCTGAATACCTCAACTACGCTTTGGTTCCTCTAGACTCCTACTTTGCATCCAATTGTTTCTTGTGCTAATCTTTTCTTGTGTCGAAATTGTTTTTGCTTATATTTTTGCGAACTGGAAATTTAAACGAGCCAAATAAACGAAGCATTTTTCTATAGTTGTAGTTAGGCCTTTGCTGGCATGGAAGTGATCCCTGTACAAGCTCCTGGGATGTACTATGAACTTGGGAAAATGTGAAAGGTTGAAATTAGGATTGAGAGAATTGAAGAAAAATGTCCAGAGTGAGGATCGAACCACCACTTTCACCTTCGCAGTTGGGCAAGTCTAGTGTTGCAGAGAAGAACAGAAAGAACCTCTGAATACTTCAACAGAAACTTTGATTGTTCTTTGGGCTTTAATTTTTGCTTAAAATTGTTCCTGTGCAAATATGGCTTTCAAAATGGTCTTTTCAATTTTTAAGTCTATTGAAATTTACTGCTAATCAAATAAACCAATCCGACGGCTCTCTCTTAAACTAGCTGGCAGTACCTCGTTAAAGACGGGCGGTGGTTTTTTAGCGGGAGTCCCTGCTGTGACGAGTCAAACTGAAGTGGGTAAACACACTTCTTAACACTTTGTCCTCCGATCTAGCGAGTAACTTCCTACTCTAGAATTAAAGAACTAAAGAATCATTAAGCAAATGAATCAAAGCCACAGATGAACAAAACCGCAAACATTCAGCTAACCATTGCAACAGATCCCAACTAGAGTTGGGACCGGAACCGAACCGGAAGGAATTTTAGAACTGGAACCGGAACCGGAACCGGAACCGGTAGGATTTGGAACCGGCCGGTTCCAGTCTTAGAAATGGACTTGAACTAATTTTTTTGCAGGAGTTTAAATTTTGCAAAAGCTGGATTTTGTTTTTGTGGTTGCCTGCCATTCACTGTTGCCATTCATATTGTTTTTTTCAAACATGTTTCAAACATGCTTCTTTGACTCCACATAAGTGACATTATCCCGTCTGTTAAGACAAAAAATAAATGTTAAACATACTTGAAAAATTAAGAACATGTATTGTAAGGGAAAATTTCTACTTCCTTTATTCTGGAAGGAATTTCGTAATTTTTTGTTTTCATGCTTCTGATATTTCAAATTTTGTTAAGGGGGTCCATTTTTGGGTCATTTTTTGACTTTCTCAGATCTCGCTGATTTTCACATATTTTATTATCCAAATGGCATATTTTAACGAATTTTTAAAATTAAAGTCGTAGCTCTTATGGTTGTCGAGTAATTTCACCTCAAATTTGAGATTTCATAGGAATTTCAAAAAGTTGTCATTTTTTGCGTGCGCCAAAAAATCTCCCGATAAACGTTGATGAATCTAAACAGATTATACATTAAGATAACGCTAAAATGTTGAACTGCGGTACCCTGGAATTACAATTTTAATTTAGGGCTTTAATATTTTTTAATTAATTTTTGAAGGATTAAAATTTGACTTCGTGCTGTCGTGTTTTTAGTTTTAGTGTATGTTGTGCATATAGTAACAGCATTTGTAATGGAGCAAATTCAAAGTAAGGCAAAAACTATAAAATTCAAAGTAACCAAAAAAGTTTAACCTAGTTGGTTATTATCGCATTACCTATTCCAATTGTTTTGCAGTATTGCTTTATAATTTTGATTGTATAACCCTTGCTGGGGGCCTGCATCCAATATTAAATAATGTTAAAATGTAACTACGAATTTTGTACTTGGAACCGGGAACCGGAACCGAGAACCGGAACCGGAACCGGTACTCTAGAACCGGAACCGGAACCGGTTTTGAAAATTGGAACCGGTCCCAACTCTAATCCCAACAATGTATATATTTTTGGAATCGTCCGAAACTGGATATTTGGTAAATCAGGAATTCAGGGTTTCATTCACGGAAAAACTTTAAATATTCACTAATTCACCGTTGTTTCGATGATCAAACAGATGATCCTGCTGGATATTTTTATTCGCAGAACAATTTCACAAAAATTCTCAAGGCTTTCGAAATTTCGGATTATAAAATTTTCTTTACACTTTCCGCCAATATCCACAAACTGAGCATTACTCGTAAGCTTGAGACGAGCTGACCAACGTTTCTAGTAAACTCTTGAAAATGCAATCAATTTTTGAGATTCTACGAAAACCGGATTTTAATATTTTTGTCCAATACCTCGCAATATTGGCATCATTTGATCACTTGAAACCTGGATTCAACTTCCAGCAATTCGAGTCTTGCGAGTCCCAGAGTCCACGAAACCTTAGACTTTGGATCGAACTGTGCGCGATTAGATCCTCATGTTAGACGTTGCAGTATTTTTTTAGCAACAAACTTAGGCCACTGCTCCGCTGGTCGAATGAAACGTGGCCTTCAGTGCAGGATTTTACTCTCCCGGCCTTCTTTTTTATTGTGCTCCACGGATGGTCACCTGCATCATAATCATGCGTCATACTTAAGAAAGGCATAAACGTTTGATGATTTTATGTTTTAAAATTTCCACCATAGGCAGGGCTTTTGACTCTGCAAACACCTCAGCCACTCTAGAGTCTTCGAAGGAAAGAAAGATACCTATCCTATTTCCAGTAAGCTACAAAAACAAAATACTTCCCAGCTAATTTTGTTATCTTTTATGCCGTCAATTTAAAGGAATGGGTTAAAACAAGGAAAGCTAAATGAAACCACTGATTACACTTTTACTGGGAGAGGAGGAGAAGGGTGACTCCCGTAACGTTTTGAGCCCCTTCACTTTTTATAGACAGTCCAAGCATTTCTAAATTTCAAGGATTTTTAGTCAAAATTTGCAAAACATTTCCAGCTCCGCCTGATTTTTTTGTCTAATAGCATGTACGTTAGTAACTAAACTTATACAACTCACTCTCTCTCTTCCTATGTTAATTGCGTGCGTATATATAGCTGAGTGCACGCAACAGAGAGCTTTGCTGCTCTTCTGTATCGTGCACCGTGCGGATAAGTGACTTATCCGCACGGTGCACGCTGGGAGGCCTGGACATAAACTAATTTGCTGCGCCATGCAGAGAAATGCATAGCGCAGCAGTGTGGGCAGCTGAGCTCCAACCTAGACAGCTCAGCTGCACACCAAAAAAAGGCCTCCCAAAACCCAAAACGGCAATTTACTGCCAGATAATCTTTAAAATTGCTTGAATTTATGCTCTCAGCTGCAGCATCAGAGAATCCAGTTTCATTAGTTTAGTGGCAAGCTTCATTTGTAGCTTGTTTCGTTGTATTTACTAATAAGTACTTTACAACACGACATTGCTTGCATTCAGAGATTAATGCAGCGTCGCACGGGAAGCCCTCGTGCGTGGCACTCGTGCGCTTTGCGCACTCGTGCCACACACTCGGAGCTTCCCGCACGGCGTGCGTATAAATCTCTGAATGCACGCAGAACTGTGCTATAAAGTATACTTAATGTTTGGCCGCTAGGTTGTTTGAAGACTAAAGGAGGCATAATCCCAAACTAACATCAGAACTTGGCACAGACATTGAAACAGGAATTGAGATAACAACGATTTGCACATCAGAAACAGACACGAATGAAATTGAAAGCTGTCACATCAGCATGTGTAAACATAATTTGCATATTCATGCAAGTACAGATGTAAACTATTATAACTACATACTCGGCTTGCATCTTTTAGTGTGCCTTTTCAGAGAAGTTGTTCCAGTCTCCAACTAGACTACTACAATAATACAATTACTACAATAATAGCGTCCTTGCACGATACATAAACACAAATATTTGGAATTCTTTCGGCGTTAAAGTAAAACGTAGGATGTCAAATGAAAGTTTCCCCAATCAAAAACGTTTGCAAAAACCTCTCAAGTAGCAGAAACCCATCTTGTTCACGAATTAAACTGTCGCGAAACTTTTGAGTAGTCCAGCGTCCAAAGTCCAAGTCCAAAACCCGCAATCTTGCCGTGGCACAATTGCAAAGGACAATTGCTCTTAGTGTAAACAACCAGACTTGACTCTCTAATCAATATGCCCCCTGACCTATCTATCTAAATATAAGTTTTTCGATTAGGTCCCACTTTAGCACCTCCTTAAATATTAAGGTCATTAAAGTCACAAAAAGGTCATTCCCACTTTAGCACCTAGAGTCCCACTTTAGCACCTTCATGACATGGGTTACTGTAGATATTTTCTTTCTCTTTAAATGGAAGTTGCACTTCAGCAAAAACGCTACAATTATGTAGTATCGTAAAAATCATTTTAAATTTAATTTTAAATATTCTTTTAATAATTTATTTTCCATAATTTTTGATTTTAATTCATTTTAAATAAATAAGTTCTATTTGCAACATTGTAGTTTGTGTTCTCGGCTGCCCCCTCTACGTACACAGACAAACGAAAAAACAATTATGAATGTTTTTGTATTTTGTACATTAATCGATTAAATCTGCTACCTTTAATTTATAATTTACATTCTAACATACAAAATTCACAATAACAAGTACGTTTAAACTTTTATATTTCTAACAATTTCTGTATTGTCTATTTAAACTTTTATATTTCTAACAATTTCTGTATTGTCTAAATTTCCTTGCAGAACTTGTCTTAATTATTTACTGTACATATGTGACTCATATAGTTACATATAGGGGTTCATTTATTGTAAGGTCAAAATTCTAGTAGGGGAAAATTTTCTTACTGTAGGCTCATCGGTGCTAAAGTGGGACTCAAGGTGCTAAACTGAGACTGGTGCTAAAGTGAGCCTCAAAAAGGTCAATGCAGGGTCAAAGGTGCTAAAGTAAGACTCAGCCAGTTTTTCCTACACATTTGAAGCCTAAGCATAAAGTACAACACCAAATCCACTATTTTCGACAAAAGGCCCTCTTTAGTGCCGTTTTCATTAATATCCTAACTCTCTGTTAATTCATAGGCTGCAAAACATTTCCTCTTTGGCATGTATTGTTGATTGAAGGCCCAAAGCAAGACAAAATTAACTTTCCAAAATCAGTTGTTTCAGCATTTTAACATCCACCGCACAATCCTGCTACAAAATTCGACGTTTGTGTTAGCTATTATTGTAATAGGTAACTGCGGGAGCTCCGGAAATACGCGACATGATTGATTTGGTAAAGAAAACGTTCGCGACAGGAATTAAATATTGTCATAGTTTTAGATATAAAAAGCTGGCTTACTTAGTTTAGTTACTTTAGCTACTTTCAGTTAACTTAGTTACTAAGTAACAGATTCACTACGTTGTGCGATTTCAACCTTTCATGGACTGCCTGCGGCCTATTGCTATACTGAATAGAGTTAGCATTGAACTGGTTTGTGACCTTAAAAAATTTAAATCTGGAGTAACGTAATTATGTTCTTACCGCAATAACATAACCAAAGTCAGGAAGTTATTTTTGCCTTTGTTGCTGCTGGTGTTGTTGTTGGTGGTGGAAATGGTTGTGTTGGTGGTGTTATGGTTGTGGTTGTTGTGTTAGTTAGTCGCCTTCACGACATAATAAATTTCAATAAGCTGTTTCTTAGCATGGTCTGGAATTTGGACTGTGTGCGTCAATGCTTCTTGTGGGTACAATTAAACTGGCTTAGAAATAATCCAAGGCAAATAAAAATTAGGTTCATTCAGAAGATGGAGAACATAAATCAGGCAAATTGTGCTATATTTGGTCCCAGTTCATTAGCTTACCTTTGTATTTTTTCGCATTCCCTTCAGTTTTACACGACTGTAAACGTCCGTTTGCTGTAACTTTCCCTGTTAGCTTTCGAGAAGAACACTTGTCGTAAAGAACCTTACGAAGCCTTCAAACGCTACCCTCGAGTATGCTGAGCTGTGGTTAAAGGTACCAATTGCCTTAAATGTTGTTGTTCTTACGTCTATTTCTGAAAAATATAATGAATGACACAGTGCTGCTATGAATTCTTCGGAATCCAGCAGCCAGTTTGACCCTTATTCAATAGTCATAGGTGGCTACTTTGTTGAAGGCATTTTTCAAGTCGGTTTCAATGCCGTCCTGGTAGCAGTTGTAATGGTGACGCCTGTTCTCCGCGAAAAAGAGTTCGTGTTTCCAGCTGGCTTAGCGGTTGCAGATGGTGCAACAGGCTTTGGGCAACTATGGGCATCAGTCAATAGACATCTGATAATGCAAAGTGGAAGAAGTAACCAATTGGTTCCATCTTCATATTGCAGAAATAAAGTGCATACACTGTTATTCCAGTGGAGTGCATATGCCTCTTCATTGATTGTATGTATGATATCGATAGACAGATTTATTGCATGCAGCAGCATTAAGGTTTACGCTAAAATTAGCAGAAAATATACGTTGATTGCTACTGTGTTTTGCTACATCATAGCCACAATTAACCTGATGATAAATGTCGTAGTGATGTCAACCAGTAAAAATTTGGTCTCAATATTTTGCTTTTCTGGAAGCAGCATGCCATATTGGAGAGAGCAAATGTATTGGGGGTTTCAGATGCTGTTTTCAAGTTGTAGTGTACTTATTTATATTACTGCTTTGATGATTTTAAAATTTAGTTCGAAGACGCAATATTCTGAAGCTTTTCAGTCGATGCTGGAAAGGCAACGTAAAGTAACCAAGTCGTTACTACATTTGAGTACCTGCACATTTTGTTTGTTTTGTGTCCCTCTTACGCTATTCTTGCTTCTCGATTATATCGCCCATAGCCTTGCGATGAAAAGGTATCTGGGAGGTACCTTATTTTTCATAATGAATATAAATTCCTGTTACAACATTGTTTTGTACTATTTAAAAAACCGAGACTTTAGAAACTCACTTACACACATGGTTAATCCTTGGAAAAGCACAGCTGTTGTTTCCATCAGTCAGTCACAATTTAAAGCTAGCAGACGTGCGTAAAAGCAATTTACAAATATCAAAATGCCACGAGATAATCGACAGCAATTGCGAGCTTTCGTGATTTCTGTTATTTCTGGTCTTTTATCTGCTATTTCTAAAAGTTTAAAACGATTAGACTTAGTTACTACGAGCAGTATCTCTGCCTAGCAGCAGGTCAACCTATTTCAAAAGTTTTGGCCAAGCTGTTGTTTGCCACACTTGTACTAACAGGTTGCACCATATAGAAGCAGATTTGGCACTACTTATTCTTGCCTACATGTATTTGCTGTTAGGGTTCTCTGGCAACAAAAATGTGAAGTAGTGTTGAGCAATGTATACGGATGTGTTGGTTGTTGTTGTTGTTGGTTGCATACATTGACACGGGGTCCGAATCTGGGGTGAGTATACCACGATTCTGACGAGGGTCTGTCTACCCCTAAGAAATTTCATAAATGTTAAGGGGTCTACCCTTAAATTACCCGAAATTCCAATTTTTTAATTTTTGGCCAGAAATATAGTTAAAATGACGATTTTTAGCGACTTTAGAAATCTTTTGAAAAAATCGCTAAATTTGCTGAAAAATGTTAAATTTTGGTAAAAAATTGCTGAGCGGCCTGCCTAAATTTTTCCCTTCTGGACGAGAGGGTCTGCCCGTTTTCCTTCGCGTTGAGGGTGTCTTGGGTCTGGAGGGAGTCTGCAATTCCCATTCCTCCCACGTTATCCTATGGTTGGTTGTAATGCAACGAATGTTTGGATTTGGATTTAGAAATGTGTGTGTCATTTGCAATTGCTGCTAGTAATGTTAGTGTGCTGGGTTGTGCGTTTCCTTTTGGTGCGGATTGGGAATTTTAATTTTTTATAAAAATAGATTCAACATTCATAAAAATAAATAAACAAATAAAATGAAGGCTACTCAGGCTATTATGAACTTCTTTACAGCGAACCGTTTTCATCTACAAATACGACTTTTTAGGTTATTCGCAAGGATCATCTTTCTTTCGTCCCCAATAGACAATGAAGGGGAAACACGGTGCCAAAATGGGCTCCCTTAACTCTTTGAGGCGAATTTGCTGTTTGCACTTTTGGCTTCGCTGTGAAAAATGTTTTACTCGACGTTTTCACAAAACAGCTAGTCAGTGCAGCAGTAAGGTAGACGTTCATTTACACCCTGAAATTACAATTGAAGAAGAATCTGGAAACAAGTGGTTGGCTAAAAACATTTAGCATATCAATATTCACCCAAATTTAAATGTTCGTCTAAACATTAAATTTGCTAATATGTTTAATCCCACTCTTGTTCCTAACCCCGCACCTTCTCAGCTAGCAACAGTTCGTCATGTTATGATACATAAATGAAATATTGAATTGTTATTGCATGTAAATTGTTTTCTCATAATTATCTGTCATGAAGAAAAAACTACTGACAAATTAATATCTTCAGTCTTTGCTGCAATGTAATTTTACAATCTATTTGTAAGTTCCACTTCCAGGGCAATGGAAATGTAATGGAGAGGCCTGGGATTTGAACCACGGAACCACTTCCACTACTAAGGCTGGCACAATGCAACACATGCCCTGACTGCTAAGGAGATGTTTGTCCAGGTGGCTCGCGGATAAATCCCGGAGGAGCCTCGCAAGGGAGTGGGATCAGATTTTCGGGGGACGCTGCCCCCCGGCTTCCGGGCGACAGAGAAAGGAAGGGTCTGGGCTGTAGACTCACTCGCTCCGGGCTAGCCCCAGAGTATCTCTATAAAGTTTGTTAATCACTCAAAGCCTGGTTTGAAGTTACGTAAATACTGGATAAGACAAGTATTGGTTTACTAAAAGTGGTTATAGAACAACGAGGGTAGTCGGAATAATTAAATATCAAGACAACTTACTGATAATAAAAAATGAAGTGGGGAAGGGGAGGCAAAGCCAGGGAATAGAAAGAAAATGGGCGGAAACAGAGCACAAAGGGAGGTTGATGTGAGTTTAGTTTGAGAATGAAAGGAATTAAACAGCAGAAAGGGTTAGAAAACGGAATTGAAAAAAGATTAGTTGGGCAACCAAAAAGAAATTCCCATTTGTTCACCCGAAATTTGTAACGCGACCTGTCACAAACATAGATAGCTCTCAACTGAATAAAATATGAGTAATCATTTCAAGTCGAAACTTGTTTCGTAATCGCTATTCGATATAAGCAAAAAAGATGTGCCCAATATTTCGCAAGCCAAAGTAAGGCAGTTTAGATGCAGTACTACTTTTACGATAATTTGAGAAAATGACTAATTTCAAGTTTTGGCACCAGTATCGTAAAGATAGCCTTACATTTCACAAAACATACATTTTCGCATCCAAAAATGTAAAATACATAACAGACACGCCAGTAACGATTTTAGTGGTTTTCAAAGGAATTGATGGATGTTTTATGGAAACTTCACGAAGCTCTTTATGACATTGAATTGGAGGAGAGGTAGAAGTGTTTTCCGCTACGGTCCATACTAACCTAGCGACAACCTAACTATCATGTGTAATGAAATAACTTTCATTAAATGTTGAAATTGGTTGAAATTAATTAATTGGTTATTAATGCGAAAGAGCGAATGAGAATTTGATTAATCAGTAATTTTGTGGTTCCCATAATTTATTATGTGCATTTCTGATCGAATGTCCAAGCTAATGATATACAGATATCTTGCATTTTATGAGAAATATCAGAGTTGCCAGACCTGTTTTAATCCCCTAATTACCTAATAGGAGGACTCAAACTCGGAAACTAATCGCACACAGATTGGATTATACCGCCCGGGACCATTGCAATCTGAAAATACTAAGCAATAACGGTAAATCGATCAATAAAACAAAGAGATGATTCCTTATTGCAGAGTCTGGAGAAGAGTGGGTTACTTATCTCGGCTCAGGAGCTAGGTTGATCTTAAGTTTTGAAAAGGATAATTTCGTTTAATCATAGTCCTGTAGTTAAGAATAGATAAATTACCACGGAATATCAAGTCATTGTGAAGATGGAACCCAGTTAATCGTATACGTAATAATATGGGAAAAAGTGCTATTTGTAATGAAAGCAGTTTTACTCAGTTTTTGTCATTCAAAATTGTTGTTATTTTAGTTGTTTCTTGTTGTCCTCAAACCAAATACTCTCGATTTGAGACATTTCAGGGCTTTCTAGACTAAATAGAACATCGTTGTGTCCTTTCTGCGTCATTTCTTATTTCTTTGAGAAGCCGCACTATCAAAGATTTTAACGAATATATTGCAACATATGCCCCAACAGTTGTTGTCTACTAGGACCTGAAGGATGAATTTCTGGTCTTTCTAATTTCTTACTTTCCAGAAAATATTGTTTCAAAACGTCCTTTATACTTCAGAAATGTTTGCTGTTTACCTAAATAATTAATGTTTGCTGTTTACCAGAAGAATTTAATACCTGGCAAAGTTTCCAAACATTTTTACATCTTGTGCTTCGTTGCCACCTGGGCCTATCAATCATGAATGTTTGCAATGTTTTCAAAATTTCAAAACTTTCTTCAGTGTTCGCTGAGGGCCGACCGAGAGCGGTCGGCCAAAAACTCCCTCTCTAGCGCGCATCCCTATAGTGGGCTGTGGTTTGCAGCACCTGGGATTGCGCGCTCTACCCAATTTCTAGGAAAAATTTAGGGAACTTTTCTGGCCTTCGGGCCAGAAAAGGTATTGAGTAGTTCACCGCGAACACACTCAACTTGAGGAGCCATTGGGTCTTCTATACCCGGCTCGAATGCACTGCCTAGGCCAAAAGAAATTAGGAATTTTGCACTGTCGGCCTTCGGGCTTATTTTTATAATATGTGATTGTCGGCCTTCGTGCCCTTTTTCTTTTATGCGGCCAATTGGCCACCCTCTTTATCAGCTGAGCCACGGCCCAAGGGCCATATTTTGTGTTTTAGGGCCCTCGTGGCCAATATTAGGGATTTGTAAAAAGTAACGGGATTTTGAGTGGGGACCCACCCCTAAGACTGAGATAGAGGGTCCCTTAATTACGACCCTGATTTTTATTAAGCTAATTATAAGGATCTTTTCACCCCACAGCCGGCAACTAGGTGTTGCCGGCCATATTCTACAATAGAGGCGCTCAAGACTTGAAAATTATTGTTTTTGTAATTGCATTATTTTTAGCGTTAGGTCGGCTTTAAAATTGCTAGGTGTTAAAAGTGTAGGTTACCTTTGACTTGTTCCTAAAATCTATGAGTTGTTAGAGTTTTATTTATTAATTTATAATTAAGAATTTTGAAGAGGAATAGCCGGCTTCCTCTGATCAGTAAATTAAAATATGTTTTCTGCACTCTTGTTTAATAATAATTGCTTAGCAATTATTATTCACTCAGGCTTTCACAAATTTCCATCAAGTTTTGTTTTAGATGAGGAAAACGTGAGGTTTTCCTAAAATTCGAGTTTCCCAAATCTCAAAGTTTACAAAAGTTAAACTAACATTAGTGAGAAAGTTACGAAATGTGCATAAACCAGTAGTTTAGGGTAGTACCTAGAATTAGATTAGAAATAAGAAAATTAGTAGTTAGGATTGTTTCATATAGTTCATAACTGTAATCATGTTTAATAATTATGTTTGTTTTAAGGAGTTAGAATGTATTAGCTAAGACAGAATGCGTGAAAATGTGTGTAGGAATGTTTGTTTTGTGTGTATTCGTATGTGTGAGGCAGCTCACGTAAACCTCTTCGGTTGATGAAGGTCGTGAGAATTGCCACAGTGAGAATGAGGAACCAAAGTGGTGTATGCGATTTGTGTGAAAGTGCAAAAATGAGTGTGTGAATGCGGCAACTCTTGTAAACCCCTTTTTTGTGTGATAAAGGTCTTGAGGTTTGCCTAGAGTGACTGATATTAAGGTATTAGGCAGGATAAGGGTGGGTCTGATTAGCAGTCACCTAAATATTAACAATACAGTACGTAAGTGTGAATGTTGTATAAATGTCGTATAAGTGTGCCAGCAGTGGCACAGTGAGAGTGTTGTATAAATGTTGTATAAGTGTGCCAGCAGTGGCACAGTGTGAATGTTGTATAAATGTCGTATAAGTGTGCCAGCAGTGGCACAGTGTGAATGTTGTATAAATGTCTTTGCCAGCAGTGGCACAGTGTGAATGTTGTATAAATGTCGTATAAGTGTGCCAGCAGTGGCACAGTGAGAGTGTTGTATAAATGTTGTATAAGTGTGCCAGCAGTGGCACAGTGTGAATGTTGTATAAATGTCGTATAAGTGTGTCAGCAGTGGCACAGTGAGAGTGTTGTATAAATGTTGTATAAGTGTGCCAGCAGTGGCACAGTGTGAGTGTTGCATAAATGTTGTATAAGTGTGCCAGCAGTGGCACAGTGTGAGTGTTGTATAAATGTTGTGTAAGTGTGCCAGCAGTGGCACAGTGTGAATGTTGTGTAAATGCTACGTGAGTGTGTCAGCAGTGGCACGGTATGAATACTACGTAAAAGTATATGCGTAATTGACGAATGTGCGTCTTTAGCTAAGTTTGTAATAAATTAATGGTTGTATGTTGAATGAAGCAATCGGAGGTAAAACAGTATGTGTGTTTGTGTATGTATATGTGTTTTCTGTTCCAGTACCCGTGGTGTTACGGGCATTACAAAATAACTACCTAGGAATCGGATAATAAACAGGAGATTAGATTAGTTAGTGGTGTGCGTGAGTCCGATTGGATGGAATGTGTGTCGGAATATGGTCATAAACTACACAATTGAAGTATGAGTGAAAATATGCAAATGAGGTAGTGAATCTTGGCCTAGGGTCACGGGGACCCCTGATTAGGTCATAATCATCAGATAATGCTCAGGAAAGTCCTCGATTCGTCCGCCTAGGCACTCTTACATGATAGGGCGGACGAATCGCAATAAAAGGGCGCTGTATTTGATCCGAATTGCATAACATTGACACCATTTCTTCTGAAACACAAATTTCCCGCATTTTAATCAAAATTACCTAGGAATACGTAAGAAGCTAGCTGTAGGTAAGATACTGTTATTAATTGTCATAATTATCGTATTCGCTGTCTAAAACATTGGTTATTATGTTTTCGTCTGCTGCGGGAAATGTTGCAATTTTCATGATCACCCATGGTCAGGATTCTTGAAATCAATAATTGGGACGGCA
>JASAND010000082.1:0-18313 GCA_030248195.1 Trissonchulus latispiculum | reverse complement strand
GTTTCGCTCATCCTCAAATTCTATCTCACATAGCATCCCTGAACTGAGTGTCGGAGCGAAAGCGGTGTCCGACTTTCAGGGGCTCACCCAAAGACCGTCCCTAGGTTAATAATTAGTAACTTAGTTTGTTGTGATACTAGTTTTTGACAGTCCTATTGTAAGGGGACGTATAAAGAGTAACAAAGCACAAGCATATAGGGTAACACACAGCATATAGGGAAATTGAGTTAGAAAGAGTTAGTAGAGTGAAAGGGTGTAAAAGGCGTTAAGAGTATCGACCTTGTCCCAATAACTTAACCAAAGTTTGTAATATTATTCCGAATCGGAATAATATTAATAGTAACCTAGGAAGGGAAAGTATCTGGCAACTCTGGTACAGTAATCGTGTACTGTATCCAATTATATTGTAACCTGCTCGTTAGTATTGTAGTAATTGTTAATTTGAACGCACAGAATTGTACGAATCGTAATTGTAGTAGTTTTCATTAAATTATCAGTGTGTTAGTTACCGAGTCTTATTACAAGCAACTAAGGCGCGTTTGCCTTCAACTACGGTGCGTTTACCGTCTAGCTTATTACAAGCAAACACAGGCGCGATAGCCTTCACACACGGTGCGTTTACCGTACAAACAAGAAAGAACCGAAGATCCAGTGAGGAAGAACTCAACCAAATCCAGTGCTCAACAAGAAAGCAAGTGCTGACCCCGCTTGCTGTACAATTGGAAATCATCATCAAGGAAGCAAGTGCTGACCCCTCTTGCTGTCCGACGGAAGATCAACTCAGGAACCTCAAACGAACTCACCGACAAAGACCCCTACTAAGGTTGGCCGCAGAGAATCTCTGATTTTGGAACACCACCTTTCAGAGATCTGGTGCTTAAGTCTGCTTCATCGCGAACAGACGTGCTGACCTTCCGTGTAACGAAGATCAGTTAAGAGAGTTTGAAGTTTGGAATAGATCAGAGTTTTGATCTTGCTCACTTCATTACAGATTTCTCAAATTTTAGCAGAAATTTTTCGATTTCTAGCAAAAATTTGCCGATTTTAAAAAAATTTCTTAAAAACACCCAAATTATGCATATAAACAGCTGAAAAAAATTTCAAGGGGGGCCCGCCCGACACCCCAAAGGGAGGGGCCCAAACCGCACTGGGGAGGGGCTGACGGATGGAGGGGCAATTGCCCCCCCCCGCCACCACCCCACCCCAACACACCCATGCTTCTGACACACCTTACGTTGCTTGCTATTGTCAAGGCTAAATAATAAGGCATTTGTAGAAGTGTAGGCAAGGAACCATATTATCATACCAACTACTGAGTATATATATATATATATATATATATATATATATATATTATTTACTATTAAGTAAGCGACCAAAATTCAAATATCATCAAAGTGCTGATATTTAAGCCATTCATTAGCTACGACAAACTAGGCATTTAGTGTGCAACAGGAAACACGAAAGTTTTAATTGCTAACAGAAAGTTGCTACACGAACTATCGCGACTTTACATTTAGCACTAAACTAAACTTTTTAATCCCATCAATTTTGCGATTGAAGTTTTCGGAATTTATCGAGATCGTTGCAGTAAGCCACTTTATCACCCCACGGGTAAAATATTTATTAAATTATCTTTTGCCTGAAGGCATTCTGTAATTAACACTAATAGCACTTGTCGCGACCCCCCCCCCCCAGATTTTTCAGACTTTAGCTAGGCCCCCCCGATTTTTGGCCAAAAAGTGGCCAAAAATGGCAAAAAAATCGAAAATTTAGGGTTTTTTTGGGAAATTTGGCGGACCCCCCCCAACCCTCCGTCGGAACCCCCCCCCAGATTTTTTGCCCAGCCACACCTATGCCCCCAACCATAGGTGTGGCTGGCGAAAAAAGTAGGGAGGGGGGTTTGGCGAAAAAAGGGGGAGGGGGGGGGTCGCGAAAAGTCGATTTGGGGCATAGGTGTACCTTGAGAAGTCGTTGGGGGAGGGGGTAGCCGAAATTAGGGTGGGTGGGGTCAGCTGGGTTGAGGTGGGGTGGGGTCCGGAAAAATCGAATTTGGGGGCGGGTAAAAAATTTTTTGGTCAAAAATTTAGAAAAAATTCGCAAATTTGCTAAAAAAGCGTTATTTCCAACTAAAAATGAACAATATTTCTTCATTTTTGCTGATTTGTTCGAAAAAACTTGGATTTTTTGCAAAAATTTCAAATTTTTCCAAAAAATTTCGAATTTTTATTAATTTTGAGGCAAAATTTTCAAAATTTTGAGGGTGGGGTCTGGCAAATTTGGGTGGGTGGGGTTTGGGATTTGGCTATTTGGGGGTGGGGTCTGCCTCCAAAATTTCGAGGGTGGGGTCGGTACTATTCCGTTTGGGGGTAGGGGTCCCACCCCAGGTACACCTATGATATGGGGGGAGAGCTAATAAAAATTTTAGATGGGGGGGGTCGGCTAAAAATAGGTTTTTAGTTAAAAAATTGAAAAATTCTCTCAATTTACAACTATTTTTAACGATTTTTAGCTTAATTAAGCGGATTCTAGCAATTTATCGCTAATGTTTGGAGTTTTTTTGGAAAAATTTCGAATTTTCAGCTAAAAATTTTCAAAAGTTTAGGTAGGGGTTTGAAAATTTTTAGGGGGGAGGGGTCTGAAACATAGGTGTAATTGGGGGGGGTAACCCCCCTCCAGCCATTTTGGCAACCCCCCTTCCCCAGAAATTTTTGGGGGCCCCCGGCCCCCCCCCACGTGGGGGGGGGGGGTAGTCGCGCCGAAGGCGCTTAAATTGGCCAAAATGGGCATTTTTAGGGTAAATTTTGCAAAAATTTTTCAAAAAAGTCCAATTTTTTGGCTTAACGTGTTTATTATCGCGAGAAATACACGTTTATAACGGTTTTATGGACTTCTAGACTTAATATTGACCTTATTCTGGACTCAGAAACATGTTGGCAATCAAGTTTTCGAGTTTAAAAACTCTGTCTAATGTTAAAATTACTTAATGATTTCGTGGAATACAAATCTAGAATGTGTTAATGAAATCTGCGACCTGGGAATAAACGTTTCATCCAGTTTAAAGTTCAGTTCCCATTGTGCAAAAGTGGTTAAGAAAGCAATGCGCGTATCAGCATATATTTTTCGTTCTTTTAAATTAAGAAAAACTGACTTTTTAGTGGATATGTTTAAATCGTTTGTCAGACCAATTGCGGAGTATGTCACAGTGGTTTGGTCACCTCATTTACTTAAAGATATTGACTTAGTTGAGAGGGTACAGAGGTCATATACAAAACGCGGCACTTATTTAGATGGGGGGGCGATTTTTTCGCCTTGGTCCCCCCTTATGGTTCGAAAAAATTTTTTGTCTCCGATTTGGCTGAGAAGTTGTCCCTAAGGTAAATCGAGGTCGCTGATTTCAAAAATCGAGTCCAGAGATCGATCCGACTGATCGATCGATCAGTAGAATCGATCGATCAAAATCGATCAAAAATTTTTTTGTCACCAATTTTCGCGAAAAGTCGCCCTTAGGGTAAATCGGGGGCGCTGATTCCGAATCTGCAGTCGAAATTTCGTGAAACTCGATCGTTCGACCTCAAAAATCGATTTTCATCGATTTTTCAAAAATTCGCGAATAACTCGAATTTGGTAGCTCGGATCGAAATTTCGACTGCAGATTCGGAATCAGCGCCCCCGAATTACCCTAGGGGCGACTTTTCGCGAAAATTGGTGACAAAAAAATTTTTGATCGATTTTGATCGATCGATTCTACTGATCGATCGATCAGTCGGATCGATCTCTGGACTCGATTTTTGAAATCAGCGACCTCGATTTACCCCAGGGACAACTTCTCAGCCTAATCGGAGACAAAAAAGTTTTTCGAACCATAAAGCCCGGTTCACACTAGGGCACAAGCACAAGCACAAGCACAAGCACAGGCACAAGCACAAGCACAACCGGTTCACACTATTGAAAACTGGCACAAGCACAAGCACAAGCACAAGCACAAGCACAACGCCGAGTTGAATTCAGTTTAACTTTTTGCACAAGCACAACGCCTGCAGCCAATGAAATTTGTTTTGCACTATGCACAGAAGGCGTGGCCATGCTGAATTTCAAATTCTATTGGCTATGCTTGTACCCTAGTGTGAACGTTTTCATCTTGTGCCTGTGCTTGTGCTTGTGCTTGTTCTTGTGCTTGTGCCTGTGCTTGTGCTTGTGCGCTAGTGTGAACCGGCCTTAAGGGGGGACCAAGGCGAAAAAATCGCCCCCCCATCTAAATAAGTGTCCAAAACGCATACCTGAAGTGTCTCATCTGCCTTATACAGAACGGTTAAAATTTTTGCACCTAGAAAGTTTAGAATACAGACGTTTGCTCTTTGATTTAACAATGGGATATCAAATTGTTCATGGTATAGCTGACCTGCCTTTCGAAAGATATCTTGCTTATGATCAAAACTTTACCCATCGTAGCAATGATCTCAAGTCAAGACCGCAAAGAGGCAACCTTGAAATTGTTTCAAATTCCTACTTTTACAGACTCCCGAAAATTTGGAATTCATTACCCAACCACGTTGTCACAACCAAATTTCAAGAAATTTTGTATTCAACTGGATCAAATTCAACTAAATGGTTTTTTGAAGGGGCGGGGGTTAGGTGACCACATGTCCTCCCCTGTCCTAATTCTCTTAGCTGTTACTTTACTTTGCCGTGATTGTTTTGTAGCGTACAATGTTGTAATTATGTTTGGTGAGGAACGCCGGATCTTGTAGGTTGTTTATTGTAACGTATTCTTGTCGTAGCATTGTAAAGCCGGCGGCTTTGAGCATTAAACTTCTTCTTCTTCTTCTTCTTCTTCATGTTTTTCGGCATTAGCAATGGCTGAAAATGCGATTTTTGGCATAAAAACAGAAAAAATTTTTTGGGAGAGGTTTGGGGGGTTCGTGGGGGGGTCTAAAAATGGGGCCCCCCAAATTTCCGGGGGAGCGCCCCCCCAACCCAAATCCCCGTTACACCTATGGTCTGAACAAATCGATTTGGGGGGAGGGGTAGGAAAAAATTTTTAGGGGGGGGGTTGGCGACCCGTCCATTTGGGGGGAGGGGTCCCCCCGCCCCCCAACACACCTATGCCCCAACCCCCCCCCCCCGAATTCGGACCTCAGAAATTTCGAAACATGGCTAGAATGTAATTAACATTTCTGTAATTTAGTCCTTCTTCCATCAAAATTGGCTTGTTTTTAACGTTTTAGGCAGTTTTGCACCGTTTTAAAGCGATTTTAGATCAAAATTTTAGAAAAAGTTTTCAAAAAATGACCATTTTTCTGCCAAATTTAGCTAACTTTTTGGGTCCAAAAATCGTTTGGGGGGCATAGATGTAAGGTGGGGGGGTTGGGGGGTAGTAGCCCCCCCCAAGCCTTTTTTCAACCCTCCCCCAAAACTTTTTGGGGGGGGACGTCACGTCCCCCCCAATTGGGGGGGGGGGGTAGTCGCGCCGAAGGCGCGAAAAATGGCCAAAAATTGGGTATTTTTAGGGTAAATTTTGAAAAAATTTTCAAAAATGTCCAAATTTTTGGCTTAAACTGTTTATTATTATGAGAAATACATGTTTTTAACTGTATTATGGATCTTATGACTCAATATTGACCTTATTTTGGACTTGGAAACATGTTGGCAATCAAGTTTTTGAGTTTAAAACCACTGTCTAATGTTAAAATTACTTTATGGTTAGATGTTTTTTATCATTAGAAACGGCTGAAAATGGGATTTTTGGCATAAAAAATGAAAACATTTTTGGGGAAGGGTTGGGGGGGGGTGGGGGGGGGTCGCCAGAGGGGGCTTCCCAGAAAATGTTGGGGGGGAGCCTCCCCCACCCCAAATCTCCGTTACACCTATGGGGGGGGGGGGGGGGTTCGGAGCATAGGTGTGGCTGGGCAAAAAATCTGGGGTGGGGGGGCTCCTCCAAACTTTGCCATTTTTATGCCAAAAATCGCATTTTCAGCCGTTTCCAATGCCAATCAACATTTTCAACTATGAAGTATATAATTTTGCTAGAGATGCACCGGGGCCGGGGCCTGGAAATTTTATATAATTGGGGGGGTCCAAATCGAAAATTTTCAAAAATTTTTTTGAAAGTTTAAATTTTGCAATAATTTTTGATATCATAGGGGTCGCGGTAGCGACCCCTATAATATGTGTGAAAAGTGGCTGGAGACAGTGTAAAATAAGCTGCGCAGAAGCTGCGCAAAATCCTGCGCAGATCCTGCGCAGATTTCATGCGCAAATTGTAGAGCACATCGAGTTTAGTATGTCTGTGAAGTTTCAGCCCCGTATCACTTACCGTTAAAAAGTTGCGCTCCGGACCGGTTATGGCGGCGATGTTTTTTTTTTTTCCGGTTTCTCCTATTTGATGGTTGTATTGTACATAATGTTCGCCGCTTTCACGTGACCTGCAGCGGTGGGCCAACCTAAAGGGCTATGGGGTCTAGTAGTACCCTCTAAAGAATTTAAGAATCACAACTTTTTTTTGCGCCGCAGCTGCGCCACAGCGCCGCAGTGGCGCCGCAAAGTCGGCTCATAGCGAAAAGTGACCATTTTTGTGGTCGTCGCTCAGGTCGAACGTTACGAGTTGGAGCTGATTTCTTTTTATATTCAGAAATTACATATATTGAACTAACTAACGGTCCAGGTTGCGTTTCTCTATCACCTCCCTAGCGACCACAGTGGCCCGTCAAAGATGGCGAAAATTCGAAAAATGAAAAATCGAAATTTCTCGCTATCTATTTAACTTTGAACGATCAAATCTTCCATACAATGGTTTTCTGGCACGGAGAATCGATTCCCGCAGTCAGTTTTACCGTCAGACCCACCCATCTTGCTGGACTGGTTCCACTTTGCCGTTGGGAGGGTCAAGTCGGAAACCGCTTCCTGGAGGTCCATAGTAGGCCTTACCTGGCCTCTCAAAACTTTGTCTATAGGGGTTTTCTGGTGCGCCCAGCTCATTCCCGGTGTCCTTTTTGCCGTAGGACTCATCCATCTTGCTGTGCTGGTTCCACTTTGCCGTCTGGAGGGCCATGTCGGAAACCGCTTCCTGGAGGTCCATAGTAGGCTCTACCTGGCCTCTCAAAACTTTGTCTATAGGGGTTTTCTGGTGTGCCCAGCTCATTCCCGGTATCCGTTTTGCCGTCCGGCGTACCTATTTTGCTGGGCTGGTTCCACTTTGCCGTTTGAAGGGTCAGTCGGGTGGGGGGTCAAGTGGTCGAAAATAAAATTTTTCAAAAGTGGTCAAATTTGGTACCAAATGAAAGCCCTAAGCGAGCTGAGCAACTTTTGTCATAGAACTGCATGCTCAAAGTGGCTGTAGAGTGCTGTGGTGGGGTGGGGTGGGGACTTAGGCGATTTTCGGTCAAAAATGAAAGTTTTCAAAAGTGGTCAAATTTGGTACCAAATGAAAGCCCTAAGCGAGCTGAGCAACTTTTGTCATAGAACTGCATGCTCAAAGTGGCTGTAGAGTGCTGTGGTGGGGTGGGGTGGGGACTTAGGCGATTTTCGGTCAAAAATGAAAGTTTTCAAAAGTGGTCAAATTTGGTATCAAATGAAAGCCCAAAGTGAGCTGAGCAACTTTTGACATGGAACCATCCACCAATATTTGCTGTGCCAAATAACGTCACGTGCCCATGAAACTTTTGTCTTTACTTCTTCAACCGGAATTTAAAGGATATATATACCTATGTATATTTATTATATATTTAGAGAATATTTAAAGGATATATATATATATACGATACAGCCAACACACACATATTATCCTCTTTTGTGCGGAGCATTTTTGTTACTTGTATATATATATATATATATATATATATATATATATATATATATATATATATATATATACTAGGGATCGACCGGAACTCCAAAAAACCGGAACCGGAACTGGCTTTAAAAAACCGGAACCGGAACCGGAACCAGCTCTTTAACACTACAAAAGTCGAAATTTTTTTCTGACGTTTTGGACAATTTTTTCACGATTTTTCGCTTTTTTGTAGCTACTACAACATTGTAATAGCTTTCTAAAATAATATTTTCTATATTATATATTTCAATACACGAATACGAAACTTGCAATTTATTATGAGAATTTTGTCTTATTATATAGTTAAACTTTATATAATCACTATAGATTTAAAACATTAATTACTGTACACGGTATGAATACATTGTGAACATATTGTCTTTATATGTTTAGGATTATTCGAGCACATGCTCGACACAAAATGTTTTATTTTATCTACTTTATTACATCGAATTTCGATGAATGACTTAATCGAATGCAATTTGACTTCTAAAGGAAATTTACTGGCAGGCAAATAAAAATTAATTTCTTAGTTAAACTGAATATTAAATTAATTGAAATAAATTGGTAGAAATTGATTCCACGAGCCTGCGAGCGAGCTTTCGGCAAAATAAGCCAGAAACATGTTTAGTTTTTATCTGAGTTACCTGACAATTTCTAGTCATTATTAGAAATTAGATACGACTTTCCAAGAGCTCCAAGAAAAGTTTCAGCATTTTTAAAACACAAAATTGCCGCGAATATAACGAGCTTTTATTCTCTTTGTAGTCAATAGATAAATTAAAATAATTTTTCTGAGAATTACTGTTCCCGTAATTACTATATATTATAAGATTTGGCTGTATCTGGCTATGAATTTAAATAGCATCAGCTTCGAAAATTGGACTTGTTTGGAATATTAACCTTTATATTTTGGGTGACCTTAACTTGTAATTATTAACTAAATAATTACTTTACGTATTATTAGAGTTTTCTGAGTAAAAGGTAAATCTTTGCACTTTTCTGCAGATCTTTTGTCGCTGATAGCAATATATAAATTTTTACCATTAAACATATAAGAACAATAAAGTATTTTCACAAGTTTCAAAAAAATTGAATTAAACTTAATTTCTTCTAGCGACATTTCTCTTTTTTGGCTAGCTTCGTCTGCATTTTCAAGTTTATATAATGACATTTCTTCAAAATAATTAAAAACCCTTCTATTTGTTCCATCCATAATTTTTTAATATTTTTGTTGCACTCTGCACTATATTTATATACAAAACACACAGCAAAAAGCTTATTGCCTGCTATTTAAACAATAGTTGAGCTAGAACTGACATCTAATTATGCAACATTGCACTAATCTTTGAAATAGCATAGGTCTACGCCAAGGCTTCAATATATTCCAATTTAGCAAAATTAATAATGTTAAAGTATCTATCAAAAAACTAATAGCAATCGAATCGGCGGGCTTGTGCTCTATTTTGAATTTCTAAATTATATATAAGTGCGTAATAATTTGATCATATATATATATACGTAATTAATATTCATAATAATAAATTAACGATAAGGTACTAGATCATTATTAATAAATCTAAACATTCTAAGTTGAGTTATAATGCAATAGCGCCGCAGGCGAAAATTTTTGAGAAAATAATATTCTGCTTACAAGAGATTCGCAATTTTTTCAAAATGTTCAAAGAAATTTACAAAATTTCTGAAAATTTTAATAAAATTTCACTTTTGATAATACGCTAAAATTGGTTCCGGTTCCGGTACGTTTTCAAAAACCGGAACCGGAACCGGAACCAAAAAGTACCGGAACCGGAACCGGAATTCCGGTCGATCCCTAATATATACGTATACAAACGTTACTCCCGTTGTTTTCATTCATAGCGGCTGGAAAACAAACGATTTGCAACACTTCTTGTCTTTCGAAAATTCAAAATTTTGGTCAAAAAATGTCAAAAAATTACAAAATTTCGCTACTTTTTGGCCCCAGTCGGTACCGGGGCCGGGACCTGACTGCCGGGGCCGGTGCCGGGGCTGGGGACGGGGCCAGGCCCCGGTACATCACATTAGACATTGTTTTTTAATTTGACTTTTGATATTTAGAAATTAAATATATTGAACTAACTATATAACTGTCCAGGTTTCGTTTCTCTATCACTTCTCTAGCGAATGTGGGCGGTCAAAAATGGCGCAAATTCGAAAAATGGAATTTTCTCGCTATCTAGAGCCATGGGGGAAAAACCCACATTTTCGGATTTTGGCTGGAACTTTTTTATTATAAGGGCTAGATGAGAACTTTATATATACGTATACCATCATAGCATACCCCTCCCCGAAATCGGAGGCGAAAGAGAAAATTTTAACACCAAATGAGAATTCTGATTGAAACGTATTTCCACAAAAATTTCGCCTGCGACGCTAATTTTCTGCGAAAATACCACAAAAATAGCAGCTTGCACTTGAAACACTGCCCTCCACAGCTTCCGATTCAGCACTAATTTCTGAAAAATTTTGGCTTGCCCCCCTCCGAAATTCTTTCTGGCTACGCTAGTGTATACCATCGTACTTGACGTACGTAGATATATATTTTTAAGCCCATTTGCACTTCTCTAGGTTGTACCGTTAGGGTATAGGTATATAGAATGCAAAAAGTAGCTGGGGAAAACCCGATGGGGGGAAACCCACCTCTCACTGTGGTCTCAAAAATTGTCGCAACGCAGTTCTGACACTTCCGGTGTAAAGTTCAACTCTTTTTAGCTAGTATAAATCAAAAAACCCGATCTACAGTAGGTACCTTTTTTGAGTTTTCATGTGCCATTGAAAATGCAGCATCAAACGGACAGGTTTCATAAAGTTTAACACATATAAACACAGGGCAATTAATTTTTGAAAAATGCCAAAAACGATGTGATTTGATAAAACTTATTAGTCTATCGTGTAGAGAATGGTTTTTATGTTCAATTGGCTGTTAAAATCCACAATTGGACCTGTCCTGGGCATACATGGGCAAGGTCAAATGGGTTAACCTACACCAGATTTTTGTCGTGCGTGGCTCCTTTAATGATTGGGGGGGCTTCCAATGAAAATTTGCTTCGACCACGTTTTTTATAAGGGTACGCGCACGCACGCAGAATTTGTTATTCATTTATTGTTTAATTACAGACAGAAGAATTCATTCAAATACAGGAGAAGCAAATTCAATTTGATGAACAAACACAAGCTTTCGGAAGGCAAAAATCTTTAAAGTTCAAATTACATCCATCTGCAACAGGGTTCTTGAAAATCGGATCGGACACCAAACAATGCTGTTTTGGTTATGTGATTCTGTGAAAGTGAAGATGGATGCTAGTGTCAGTTTTTGTTTTTTTTTTTTTTTTTGGTTTTTCTCTGTGCCAATTTTATGTACGTATTTTTGTTTTCGTGTCGTGTGTATTTTAAAATTTTATAAAAGCAATAAAATTTTACTGCATGAGATTACAAAAATAGCTTCTCAAGGCAATAAACGCTATAAACGCACTAAACGTCGAATTAATGCATTTTACTGCTTTTTAATAAGGTTAAGAGTCTTAGCATCATTTTACTTTGGGTGCTCATTTAATTATAGTGCAAAAGCATTAATAGCGAACGAAAAACAGATAAGCAGAGGGTCTGTGGGCGCAGGCCCCAGCAGTTGAAGAAAATTTTAAGTTTAGAAGTGAATTTGCTCTTAAAACATTGTATTCTTTTCCTTGAGCAGTTAAGAAAATTTGATATTTAAGTGAGTTGGTTCTGGGCTTTTTTTAGTGGGGGGGCGGTGGGGCGCCCCCACTTTTCGGGTTCCCCCCACCACTCGACCCCTTCCCCACTTTTTTGGGCTTCCCCCCACTTACTATGAGGTGCCCAAAAACTGCCAAATTTTAAGGATTTTTGGTCAAAATTTTCAAAACTTTTCCGGCTTCGCCGGAATTTTTTGATCAAAAATCGTCTATTTTGCTAATCAAACTCGATTTTTGAGCACTTCTAAGCATAGTTATAGCTGTATATGTAGAAAACAGGTTATTTTTACTGCATTTTTGCCAATTTTAGACCACTTTGGAATCCCCCCACTTTTGGGTTATTGGGGGGGCGTCCCCCCACTTTTTTCGCCTTGAAAAAGCCCAGGGCCAGGTTGGTTAGAGAAATACAGTTAATGTATCCTTATTCCTTTAACAGTTAACTATATATATATACGTACGTACATATGTTAGTTAGCATTACGCTAACATTAACATTAACACTAAAAACATTACGCAAAACAGAAACAAAAACAGCATACATATATACGACTGCTTAGCCAGAAAGTATATAAGCAACTTCAGATGGAAGGATCAGTGTAGAATTGAAGTGGCAAACGGGGGGTCTGGAGGGCGGAAGCCCCCAGAAGAAACCTGTGCCCAACGTAACCTACGATAAACTGCATAAAGAAATTACTTTAGAACTCTTGAAATCTTAAAGCTGGGTATTTTGGTGCGCATTTTTAAGTGCGGTTATTTTGAGGGCGCGTTTCCTACGTCTGCGTGGGTTTTTTGACAGCGCGCGTTCTGCGTCTGCGTGGGTATTTTGACAGCGCACGTCCTGCGGTTGCGTGGGTATTTTGACAGCGCACGTCCTGCGTCTGCGTGGGTATTATGACAGCGCGCGTCCTGCGTCTGCGTGGGTATTTTGACAGCGCGTGTCCTGCGTTTGCGTGGGTATTTCGACGACGCGCTCCGTGCTCCTTTATCTGCGCGAGTCATTCGACGGCGCGCTTCGCGCGCCTTGCCTTTGCGTGGGTCCTTCTTTTTGCCCTGCGTGGGTGGGTGGGTCCACACACCCACGTCTACACCGGTGTAGGCGTGGAGTAGGCGTTGCCCATGCGTGGTCCTGGGTCCTCCAGAACCGAAATGGCACTTTCAGGATTTTGGCCCCAAGCTAGCCAGGGAAGTAAAATTATCCAAATTTGACACCATAGGATGATGCAGCGTCCTCTACATATAGTACCGTGCTATAGTGCCGAATTGTTTCCCTGTTTGGTTTAGAACTCCTTGCTTGGATGAAAGACTCTTTCTATCTAAAGACTAGCTTAAGAAAATCTATCCAACAGGCAGCAAGCAAGTCGTTAGGATTGGTTCAGCTGCATCTTCTCCTAAAGAGGTTACCTCCGGGGTCCCACAAGGGTCCATTTTAGGTCTTACTTTGTTTCTGATTTATATATATTAACGGACTGTTCAGGAGATTCGGATGGCAGTCTGTGGCTTATGCTGACGACGTAACAATGTTTGCCCCGATTCTGTCCCGAGATGATCGCGGTTATATTGCTGCATTCGGAAGACATGACATCTGCCTTGTACATTTGCATTAGATATTGCTGCATTGCGCATTGCTGCATATTGCACGGCGGTCCGGGCCGATTGACGATCGTCAGGTGGCCGGAAGCAACAACAACATATTGCTACATTTTTTGGAGGCCGATCTAATTGAGTGTTCTAACTGGGCCAGGGACTGGCGAATGAAGTTCAATCGGTCGAAATTGCATGTATTACTGGTCTCTCGGAAACCCGGCCGTCGTGCAGTGATCCCAGTCTCATGGGATGGCGTGCATATTGCTAACGAAACCTCGGTTAAATTGCTTGGGCTTACATACACAGATTCTCTCTTGGGCTGCTCATATTATGAATAAAGCTGGTTCAGCTGGGCGTCTTTTGGGAATGCTGAGGCGCCACGTGACATATTGTCAAAGAAAGTTCTATACCGTCTGTATAAGGCAGCAGTCCGCCCAGTAATGGAGTACTGTTTGCCACTATGCACGAATGCCCCACAGTACGCCATGAGTGCTCTTGAGTCAATCAACAGAAAAGCCTCTCGAATTTGTGGGTTTGACCTGGATGCTATCAAACTGCATAACCGAACTGGGGCACTCTCAGTATATCATGCCCTTACACAGCGTACCGATATACCTTCGCTGAAAAGTTTGCTTGGGCGACGAACAAGAAGAAATGCTAAACCCATGTCGAGAGTGGTACCACAATCTCGCACCAGCCACCACGCCGATAGTTTCATTCCTGCCACTACAAGAACGTGGAACCTAATGCCTTAGATTCTTAGAAAATCCTCGACGATTTCGGGCTGCTGCCTTCCGCCATTTGAAATCACTGTTTACTCGGTGACTGATCAAAAGAAGTATCACAAGAAGATGAAGCCAGTTTGTGAGTTACTTACTTGCTTAATTGGAGGCCGCTGTGGGATCCTCCACTGCTCTGACGAGTGAATCGGTCATTGCCGTCCATTGTTGTCTATCGCTGGCGATGTCGGCTAGGATATTCTTCCAGTCCTTTGACCAAGATCGATATATGTGGTGAAGTCTGAGACTGGAGAGATCTTTTTGTACTGTCCTTTGCCACGTAGTACGAACGCCGCCGCGGGGGCGCTTCCACTGGGGCAGGGGCTCTGCCATCAATGCTCGTCTAGCAGGAAATGATGGATGACGACGTAGGACGTGGCCAAAATAACGCAGCCTGCGTCTTAGCAATTCTGAGCTGCATAGCGACGAAGGATTGATGCGTTCGGTAATTTCATGGTTGGAAATTCGGTCATGGTAAGACACTCCGAGCATGCGGCGCCAGCAGTAGAATTCAAAGGCTTGCAGTCTATTAAGATCATTTACAATTCTGATCTATATGTGGAATATGGTAGTGGAATGGTCCACTATCCTCTATACCGGCCAGGTCTCGCAAGCATACAGCAATACAGGACGAATGGCTGCAAAGTAAACTTTAATCTTTGTACGCAGACTGACTTTTCGGTCTTTCCAGAGACAGTCCTGTAGTTTGTTGAAGGCATCTTCGGCTTTGGCAATTCTCGATCTTATTTCTTGAGTGGGGTAGCCGTCAGCTGCAACAAGGCTGCCGAGATAAGAAAATTGGTCAACACACTCCAGTGGTTGGCCTCGCAAAAGGATCGGCGCTGGGTCCGCAGAGCAACACTTCACTACCTTTGTTTTTTCTGCACTGATCAGTAGACCGACTGCAGAGGCATAGTTTTCCAGCCTGTCGATCATCTGGTTCAGATCCGCGCTGGTTTCTGCCAGTAAAGCAATATCGTCAGCATAGTCCAGATCTGTCAGTCGTTCATCCCCATCAATTCTGATCCCTGGGGATCCCTCAAGAGCCTTCCGAAGAACAACGTCCAGAACGATGTTAAATAACAGGGGGGACAGAAGGGCGCCTTGTTTCACTCCAGTATTAACGGGAAAGAAATCAGTCAAGTTTGCACCAATGCGGACGGCACTTAGGCTTTGATCATACATACGTCTTATTAATGACACAATCTTGTCTGGCAGCCCACAGTAAGATAGGATTTCATACATACGTGGGCGATCGATGGAGTCAAAGGCCGCTTTGAAGTCAACAAATGCTATAAGCGTCGGCTGCCTATACTCGTATCTCGTCTCCATGATTTGCTGCAAGGCAAAGATTTGATCCCAGTTTGTGAGTTAGACTAAAAGTGCTTCCCCAAGCGTGACTTACGTATATACACAGAAAAAGCAAACTCACCTAACTTGTCCGGAATCGAAAATTTTCAATTTGACAAAAACTCTTTTGCTTCGTACTTGTTGTACTCGTCGTGCTAATTCCAACGATACCAAATTTGTCCAGTTTCGTTGAGTATTTGGCTGGCACGGTGCCCGATCGGGTCTCTCTAAGAGCCGCGCTGAGCCTTTTACACCGATATTATATATAGGGGGTCGCTATCGCGCCCCCTATAATATAGCTCATACAGGTATGCCCACACTGGAAGAGTAGGTTTTTCCCGCTTGACTATACATTTTACCGCCAGCCCCGTCATGAAATCCTGGATTCGCCAATGCTCCCACCCCAGCCCCCTTCCCATGATGAAACTGGGAAGCTTGAGGGGGTGTGGGGTTTGTCCAATTTCCCCAAATGGACAAGCCCGACCCCACCCTCGAAATTTTGGTGGCTGACCCCACCCACAATGGCCAATTCCTGGACTCTACCCACCCCAAATTGCAGACCCCACCTTCATAATTTTGCTTCGAAATTAAAAATTCAAATTTTCTCTTCAAAATTAAAAAATTCAAAATTTTCCGCACAAATTGTAATTTCTTTCCAATAAATTATATATACCAAAATGTCGAAATAATATTGCTGATTTTTAGTAGTAAATGAGGAATTAATATTTTGTAAAGTCGCTACTTTTCTTAATTTTTTTCTAAAACTGTTTTACCGCCCCGTTTCAAATTAGTTTTTTCTGGACCCCACGCCACCTGAAACTGGCGGACTCCACCCACCCTAATTTACGGTACCCCCAGGCGCGTAGCCAGGGGGGGGGAATGGGGGGAATTCTTCCCCCCGAAATTGTGGACCCCGGCAGGAGTTTTTTCCGTACCATGTGTAAAACGCCCATCGAAAAATTTTCGCGCCTTCGGCGCGAAATACATAAGTGTGCCCTGCCATCATAATACAAGTTTTGCATCTCAAAATGAGGACCAAATACTCTATTTGGTGTATTTTGACCAGCTTCTAATCTGCAGCATTGGGTGGTTGAAACGTGCTGGGACTTAAGTATTTTTATTTTCGAAGAATGCTCTGTAAAAATTCCACGAAGGTAAAAATAGAAAGATTGCGCAGCTTCTGCTGGCTTTTTCCTACAGGGGGGTGGGGGTGGAGGGGACCCCCCCCCCAGAAATTCGTTCTCCCCCAGACTTGGGTCGCCCCCCCAGGATTCTCGCCTCCTCCCCAGAACTCTAAAATGCCCGGAAAAATAGGGTTTTGAGGGTAAATTTTGAAAAATTGTTCCAGCTTCGCCGGATTTTCCACATTTTTAAGCATATATATTTTAGCTATTTTAAGCTTAAATTTAAGTTAAAAATAGTTAATTTTTTAGCTCAGCAGCGAAAAATAGCTATTTTTAGGCATTCTTTGAAAATTTTTCTTCCCCCCTCAGAAATCTGAGCCCCCCGCAGATCTGGGGGACCCCCCCAGAAATTGTTGCCTAGGAAAAAGCCAGTTCTGGGGGGGCTCCGCCTCCCACACCCCCGAAAAATTTTGCATTCCTCCCCCCCCCCCGAAATTTAATTCTGGCTACCTGGGTTTTCTCTAGGCGAAAAAAGGGGGGGGGGAGACCAACAGTGGGGGGAATCCAAAGTGACCTAAAAATGCCAAAAATGCAGTAAAAGTAGGCTGTTTTCTACATATACCGCTATAACCGCTATATGCTTAAAAGTGCTGAAAAATCAAGTTTGAGTACAAAAATAGACCATTTTTGACCACAAATTCTTAAAATTTGGCATTTTCTGGGCACACTATATACGCATATATAGTGAGTGGGGGAGGGACGAATGGGGGGGAAGGGGTTGAGTGGGGGGACACCCCCCACTAAAGAAAACCCAGGCTACCCCTCACCCCCAATTTTCTCTCAAGGTAGGTACACCTATAATCAAAGGGTGAAGCACAAGTCGCTAAGGACGCAAGGGGTAGGGTACCTATCACTACAGTAGATAATTTATTTAACGTTTTTCATTGTTTATAGTCTGCCTATCAGTAATGTCCTCGTCTCGGGACAGTTTCTCCAGCAGACGATCCCTATTTGACCATTCCATTAGAGGTGCGCCTCGATATTCTTTTGAAGCACAACGCCAACAAGGAGGACCTCCGGGACCTGCTGCTGCTGCAGATCCTCCGCCACTTGAGCGGGAACGTGATCTCATCCCTTCACCGCCAGACCCTCCCCCCATGGAGCCGCAACAGGTCCCACCTGCGGAAGGAGGTGCCCATGCCAGTATATCCAGGAAGAGCTCAACTGGCAACAACAACAATAGTTATGAGGATGTGGAAACTGCTAGCTATGTGTCTGATGGCAACGGGAGTGTTTACGGTGGCAATTCAACAGCTGATCAGTCCACTGGTTCCGTCTTTACGAGACCAAACTCGGAGACAGGTTTGTTGATTGATTTGTATCTGTTTGTTGTCTGTTTAAATCTACTAATTATTTGTGCTGTCGATTGATGGTGCGAGCTTGAGTTTAATATTGTTATTTAATATGAGCTTCATTTCATTTTATATACGTGGCTTATTTCTTGGCTGTTTTTTATGAGGGGGAAGGGGCTTAATTGCCACTCCCTCCTTTAATGGGCGACCTTACCCAAAAGGAGGCATGGAATATAAGAAAGAAAGAAAAGCTTACTTCCGGAAAAAGAATGTTGACGATGGACAATCATCAGCCATACATAATAGTACAAGTAGGAAAAATGCTCCTTGCAGTCGCATGAAAAATACAATATGAGCCAGAAGGACAGCATTCAATTCGGGAAAAGACAAGATTTAAAATGTATAATATGAGCCAGCATTTACTTATGTAAAGGACAAGATTTAAAAGTTTAATATGAGCAGCTCCTTTCTCGGGCTCATTGTGACGCCTTGAGGAACGATGTTGTGTACGCAACTTAATCGATGCCAACGTATAAAATTA
>JASAND010000081.1:0-12964 GCA_030248195.1 Trissonchulus latispiculum | reverse complement strand
GAAAACCGCCCCCGAAACTTACAGACAGTTTGCCCCTACCTATTAGAGCCTAAGATTTGGTAAAAAGCTAGCAGGTTGAAGGCTTCTCAATTTTATTAGATCAAAAACGGCGCACGGTCACATCGCAACTTTTTGCCAAGTTTCAAAATTTGACCTGTTATTGCTGAAGAAGGAAAAACAATGCTCGATTGCCGAAATACTTTTAATATTTAGCATGGTAATGATAACATTTTTGGTTGAAAGTTTCAGAAGTGGTCAAACCGTTAATCCACCAGAGTCCAGAGACCTTTTTGAAAAATCCCATTTTTCGCACCAAAATCTGTACTTTGGCTTCCTGCCAAACAGTGTAGGTGAGACATATTATTGCCCACCCTTAACTTTTTACTTTGATATGTTGGCTGGCTAACGTTGGGGGAAGTAGGCCTCTCCGTTCCGACGATGTCGTGCCAACCCGTTCGTAGCCCCCCCCCCCCCTAGTGTTTTAGAACGGTACGGGGGACCGGCGGCCGGCCCGAGTGTCTGGCCGTTCAGCCGCTGCCGGCCGTTGGCCGTTCGGCCGTTCAGTTCTCGACTGCTGGCCGCCGGCCCATCATAAATATTTGTAGTTAATACAGCAATTTGACCAGAGCAGCAGATGTTTACAAAACAAATCCAAGACTAAATGTGACCTTTTCCAAATATAAAGTAAATACTGATTCCTTTGCCTTTGTAATGCATATTATTATTTTTGCACTTTCTAGCTCAGATTGGCCTTCAAACACTGAAAATATGCTCCGGCTAGCCGCCGGCCAGCCGGCGGCCGGCCGGCCGGTGGCAGCCGGCCGAGAACGGCCAACGGCCGACCGGCCGGCCTTTGTCCGACGACTAGCCGGTGACAGTTTTTGACAGTGAACAGGTGACAGTGAAACCCGCCCGTTCTAAAACACTACCCCCCTCCCCCAATTTTACTTCTATTCTACTCTATTCTACTCTAAACTCAACTCTACTCTTAAATGAAAACACCCTAAGACTACAATTGAACATGTCTGTCAGGCTTAAATGTAGTCATCTCATATCCGTTAGATTTAACATGCACGTTTAAGTAACTTCTCATGCAATTATTATTGCCCCTCCATTTTTAAGCAGGTGCTCAAATCACCTGTACGTAACAACGGGCAAAGACTGCCTTATTAGGATTTTTAGACTTCGTGCTGTAGATTAGTGTTGTGCATTGGTCGGTGCGGCCACTGGCTGGCCAATGGCCGGCCATTGGTCGGCCAGGTCATTGCCGTTGGCCGAGAAGATCTCGGCTAGGTGGGTTGGCCGGCCACTGGCCGTTGGCTGGCCAATGGCCGAGTGCTGGCCAAGCTCAAATAGCTCAAATTTACTGATCCTGTGCGTTATGAAAAATTTAATTTTGCTGCATAATATCGTAAACATGTTGCTTATAAACGTTACATTAGATACAGTACTTCAGATTTTCACTTAGATGTTGACAATGTTTATCGTTATTAGCGTTATTATACAATTAAAATTGCTAATTGCATGCAAATTTTAAGTGTGCTAACAACGTAGTTTTTAAACTTGTTTGGCGGTGAACGTCTCATCACTTTATTGCGGGTCCTCCAGCAAAATTAAAAAGTTATCGCGGGTTGAGCAAAATGTTTGGAAAAACTATTTTACAAATTTTGTAAATTGTAAATTGTACTATTAAAATAAAGTTTAGTTAAGTTGACGCCTAATTAAGCACGGTAGACGAATAAAAATAGTAAATTCCAGCTCGTCAACGTTGACAAATAGCTAAAACGGCTAATAGCTAGAACGGCCAATAGCTTACGGCCAAGAAACAGCCAACGGCCAACGAGCGGCCAACGGCCAACGGCCAATTGGCCGGCCAACTTCAAACTCCGGCCAAGCCAAGCCAAGCCAACCATGGAAATTTTCGGCCAATCCCAACACTACTGTAGATGTGGTGGTGGGTGCGTACGAAGGGTCATCCCGAACGGGATAGAAAGGGCCAACACCTTCAACACGATGGATCGGATCGGAAGTCTGTTAATGTTTTCTGATAACTACAGATAATGTTTTCTGCCTGATAATTTAGAGCGTGATGCTTGTCGCACTCTTAATTATTATGTAATTTTGAGCAGTTGCGAGGAAACACAATACAAAGTTGCGAAACTTCATGTCACTGTGTAATGTGCATTCGGATTTTTTGTGGCATTGTGTTGAGAGAGCTACTGAGCCAAATCCAAATTATGTCCCCGGGCATTCCTTTATATCAGAGCACAAAAATAAATTTTGGCCCTTCTTCAGTTTTGAGAAATCGATTTAAATTTGAGAATCGACGGTCAAGTTTAGCGGAACAGAACATAAGCAAGTTTCAAAAGTAAGAAATTTTGCTGGTTTTTAAGACGCTGTGAATGTGCTTACTGCTCATTTCAAAACGGATGTATATTAATTTCTATCCAAACTCAACAACTGGCAGACTTATATCATTTCAAAAAGAAAAGGAAAGCGCAAAAGGATGCCAGCACGTTCAGGGTTCTCCACTCTTGATATACTGTCAAAAAAACGTTCATAACTGTTTTGTTATATTTAGCCTTCAACAAGGTTCTATAATATGTAACAAGACCTCCAATTTACGTTTAACCTTTTTTAAACATGCGTAATTTCTTTACTTTTCAATATTTCAGAGGCCTATTCTGTTATCACTGATGAGCATGAATGCCGTCCGCCCTTAATGCGTAAACAAACATGTTGTTTAGAGAATCATTTGAAACAGCAGTCATCAGTCAGCCAATCAGAGAAGGCTTCTGGAAGCTTCTAGGATGTTCTATCCAATCACATGCGTCAGTCAAAGCAAACAGCCAATGAAAGAGAATTTTCTAGAATTGAAAACGAGAAAACAGAGAATTGTGTTACTTCTACTCACTGGAACATTCTAGCAAATTCTCTCGAGTTCTAGAAGCTTCTTTCTTTCCATATAAAAGGCAAACCCTGCCAAGGTCTCAATAAAGTTTGTCTAATCAAAGCGCTTTTGTGAACGTTTTCTTGCATTTCGTGAAAACCACTCATTTTATTCTCTGAATTATGGCTCTCTGGTTCTATGAGCGTCCTCGTGCTCGATTTTTCGACGACATGGACTCCGGTTTATCTCTCTTCAATTACCCTTTCGGCCGATCCTGTCGACCTTTCCATCTCGTCGAGAATCTCTCTCGCGATCTTTCTCATTTCACCGAATCCATGATGCGAGATTTCGGCGAAATTCCCAACGCTGGTCAGGTTCAGATCCGAAACGAGAAGGATAAACTCCAGATCGCATGGATGTCAGAAATTTCGCACCGGAAGAAGTTCAGGTACACATTCAAAATTATATGTCCCGCTTTTTATTAATCTTAATGGTGTCTCAAAACCAAATATTCAATCTGTATATATATTTAAAAACCAAAATTTTCTCATGGCTTCCACTATGCCAGTTCCAATTTTAAAAACCATAAAGTCAGACGAAGTTTTCTCCATTATATGTCACAACCGGTGGAGCCTCGTTCTATTTAAATGTAGGTTCGATCCCCATCTCAGGTTCGTATTTGCAGTAGTGACAACTTTCTTTTTTCCTCATTTATCTTGCTTTTTTGCTAACAGAAGTTTATTTTCAGAAGAATTAGTTTCATTGTCATATTTCAGGTGAAAGTTTGCGAAGGTAATGTGATCGTTGAAGGCCGTCACGAAGAGAGACCCGATCAGCATGGATACGTTCAGAGGTCCTTCCAAAGAAGATACAAACTGCCAAAGGTAATGTCCTTCGATTTTTGCCACTACTTTTTCCAATTTGTTTTTAGAAATGTGCTCATTTCTCCTGGCTTCGTGTACAGTGGGGCTTGGTTAGAACGGTTAGAAAGCTTGGTTAGTTTGACTGCATTTCGGGAGCACATGATTCGATTCCCAGTGAAGCCAGATTGATAAACAGATAAACAATGTCAGATTCGATTTTAACCAACCACCACTTTTGAGTTTGAGTAGGATAAGCTATATCTCCTATTAATTAGTACATATTTATAATTTAATGTTTCTTTCAGAATGTGGATCCAGGAATGATTCAGTCTCGCCTGTCCAGCGACGGAATTTTGACGGTCGACGCTCCGAAGAAGGCCTTGGAAGGAGGGCCCTCTGAGACAGTGATTCCGATACAGAGAACGGAACAGCCCGCCTTGAAAAAGCGAAAGGAATCCGAAGAAATGAAAGTAGAAAATGGAAAGAAATAAAGCTAAAACTTAGAAGACATTAGCCTTTGCATATGCACTGACTTATCATGGCACTTAGACTGATTTTTCTGCAAGGCCTCCCGCTGTGGCATTCCTTTTTACTGACAATTTTTATGTACTCTTGTACTTATGCTTGTCTTCAATTTATTTAGCGTTTTTATACATTACTGCTTGTTGTTGTTCTCATTAAACATGGTAATGTTCGTTAGTTCCGTCATAAGCAGCGAACTTTTATTTATGATAATCTAATCGCCCGTTTGCACCAACGTCAGATTATATATCTCAAACTTAAGGTGGCGGCATCCTTTTGAGCACTGCTTTAGTGGTGATTTTTTTATTTAAAACACTATAACTTTCGCTATTTTGGGAGTTGGGAAGAGCTTTATATATCGTTTTAAAGCTAATAATCAGCTTATAATCTTATAATTATGAGCTTGCGAAATTGGCAAAATTAGCGAAAAAATTAGGAAAAATTTTCTTACATAACGGCTAAATATAGACCAAATATTTCGAACATAGATTTCTCCAAACTGTAGAATTGGCCAAAAGTTCTTTTTGTGTCACGGTATGGCAGAGATACCTATGGGCCAAGGGACTTTTCTCGGATTTCTTAACAGGTCTTAACGGTTGAGAAAATGTGCCAAATGCAAGGTAACACGAGATTTCGTAACTTTGCATTGAGTTTTCTTGCTACATACTCGAAACGTTTTAGCCCAAACCAGAAAAAATGTCCCTCCACAGAAGTGAGAAATCCACACTGCAAAAATCACCGGAATCCGTCGTGTAGGTTTTGAAACTAAACCAAAAACCAAAATAACCGCAGTTTTGCCAAAATGATTTTCCCACCAAACCTCTAGCTTCAAGCAACGAACTTCAGCTAAGAAGCCATCTGAGGTCTTCCTACTGGGAGCCAAAGGCCAAAAACCAAAACTTTCTTATCTTTTTGCCTAAAAATACGGGACTGGTTCCCGAATGTTAAAGTCTAAAGAGCACGAAAATAGGCTATATATTCTTAAATTTTTATCTCGCCTAGTTATCTCGCCTAGAGGCGAGATACTTGCAATCGTTTTATTCTCTTTATGAACCAATTCGTCTCACGTCATGAAATTTGCTTTATCCATAACAGGTATCTCACTAGGCGGCTGTTTCTGCAAATATATAGGGGGCATATTAAAAAGTTTGCCAGGGGATGTTTTTGAAACCAGTTTTCATTTTGCTCATATCGAAGATTGAATGAGGTTCCTGAAAATGATCTTATTTCAATTTTTGGCACCCCCGCCTTTGCTCATTTATTTTGTTTTCTCTAGAAAAATTCGATTGAACTCTGCCCCCTTTGGTTGACAAGAAACTTTTAGAAAAATGGTGCTGCTAGAATATGCAAATTAGTTTCTTCGATTTTAGGACCATTATTATGCGTCATTGTGTGGTGAGCAGTGGTGCAAACATTTTCCATCTACATTCATGACATCGCCATTTAGGTACAAGTCTAGAACTCAGCAACATGAACAATATATAGTATGTAGCTGCATTATTAGCATTAATATATAGCAACATTAAAGTCGTTACCATGTGTGTACTTCAAAAATGTGGCTTTCTAAAGTCTGACCAAAAATTCTTGGAACCGAATTGTGACCGCTTGTCCTGAGTTAACCTTTGAAGTTAGCCTGTATAAAGTATATGTTTTTAGAAACCTCAGGAGGAGGAGAATCCGATAAAACCATCATATCCGGTCTATATCCGGTTACCGGATGCCAAATCGATAAAAACGCTTCAGATTCGGAAAGACAATGCTAATTCATTCATACTCGAGCACATTGGTCCTTGGCCCAAGACATCTCCGAAAATCTGGTCACATCCGGTCTATGTCCGGTAACCGGATGTCTAGGTCACAAAAACTGTACAGCAAGATGTGTAGGTCGTACAGTTTCGCTGATTAAATTTTTAGATTCAGTGGGTCGAAATTAGTCTATATACTAAGTTTTGTCCGATTTGGACCAAAATTGTGATTTATGGTCCTATCCAGTGCGAAAAAAAACGGAAAAATCGGTTTTTCCGGTCTGGTGCTCGGAATCACGGATAAAAAATGTTAGTTTTTGGCACAATGAATATTTGGGATGCTACTTTCATTTTACCGGTGTCAAAGTAATCGAATATCCGGTCGATATCTGGTTCTGAGATTTGAAATTTGAGATTTCTTGGGCTATTATCTCAGTATCCGGTTGGTCCGGAAGTCAAATTATTTCATTAAAATGACATTTTGTCTATCCCTAACAAGCATCAACCTCAAATTAACTTCATATCTGCTGTAATTTTTGAATGATAGCATTTTAAAAATGGTTCAAAAATAGGTTATATTGCCTGCGACAAAGCTAAGCATATGGGATCAAATCGCATATCCGGTTTAACAATTACACAAAACAAGCAAAATCAGCAGTTTTCGTAGATCTAAACGAGAGAATTCAGGAGTAATTTTGAGACAGCTACGGCTGGAAAGAGGACACGAAATGAACATTTTTGCATTTTAATTCAGCTATGTATCTCTGGTTAAATTTTTTTAGGTAGTTAGTTAAATTTATTCCAGTCAATCAACATCAAAACTAAATTTTCACATAATTAGTTCAGCTTCACAAAAGTCCAAGTAACCAAATATCAACCATTTACATATTATCATTGGTTGCAGGGGAAGAGGTGTGCCTATTGACAGGCTGCTAATCCTATTCCCCTGGTATACTGCATTAATGAATAGCTTCCAAGGCGACTTTTAAAAACATTAATATTTTCTGCTAAAATAACCGTATCCGGCAAACTATTCCAAATGGGAACAACTCTATTGCTAAAGAAATATTTAGCAATATCCAAATAATTTCGCTGAACTTTAAGCTTAAATAAATGACCCCGTGTCTAAATTCAAAATAATCATCAAAATCTAGATCAACAAGAAGATGCACCATTTTATAAACCAGCACCAAATCTTTAACCATTCGTCTTTCTTCCAGTGAAGGAAGCTTTAATTTCTCGAGTCTTCGAGGATAAGATAAATTCTTGGTAAAACCTGATAATCTTCTGGTGATAATAATGATAAATAGTGATAATGATAAATAAAACCTGGTAATCTTCTGGTGAATAATTTTTAAACTTTCTCAATAAGGTCGATATCCTTTAATAGATAAGGGGACCAAACGTCTGATGCATATTCCAGTTTAGGTCGAACAAAAGTTGTGTAGACTTTTAATAAAAAATTAATTTCACGAGTATGAAAAGATGCGGATACTAGGTTTACCAATTTGGATCCTGTTTTTGCTATATTACAACAATGAGCAGAGTACATCATACTATTACTGACAGTAACACAAAAAGTTGTGACCGCTTTCAGTACATTGTTCCCTATATGATAATCATTGACCATATTTCCATACCCAAATGCATAACAAAATACTTTCCAACAGCGAGAACTAGCTGTCTAAGTTCAGTCCATGTACTAACAGCATTCAAGCCTTGTTGTAGCAGCAATTTTCCAATTACAGGGTCAGAGTAGACAATATAGATCTTAGCATCATCTGCATATAATTTAATATATGCACTTCTAAGAGAGGATCGTACGCATGATCGTCTTCCAACTGCTATCCTGTAGGCTTCTATCATAAAAAATGTAGTTTTTGCAAAAACATGACCAATTTTTTCCAAAGATTGTGGAGCATTCACCATGCAAGCTGGAGGGCTGCTACCTAACAAATGTGTTCTGCACAAATATACCCAGGGATGATTTTTTAGTTGCGCCGATTGTTGCTTTCTAGCTAAAGTAATCGCTTGACAAATTTGGAAAAAGTAGGCAAAATACAGGTAATACGCACACATTTCAGCTTATTTCTCTATAACGAACAGCTATTTCACAATAAATAAAAAATCGTCCACAGCTATTTGATGGAGGTATCGAATGATATAACCGATGTCTCGCGAAAAAAATTACTTGAGTCTGCAAAAATTCTGGAAAATTATACTACTTCTAAAATATGTTAAAAACATTTTAGAAAAGCAACACTAGTTTCATGGCATGCATTAAAAAGAGAAAATGTCAAGCTACATTTTGATCTAAAAATGGCTTCTTAACTCCAAGTAATGAATTAGTAATAATGGTGCAAAATGTATGTGACCAAATTGAATCACCACCTTGAGGTGGTGATTCCTTTTGGGCACATATTATTATTTGGCGGCGTAAATCAAGATGAAATTTGATGAAACTTCCTGAAATAAGTTCTGTTAGCCTTCTAACACCCTCCGCGCAATCCCGATTCAAAAATTCGAGATTTCCGGTTAGAGTGGTTTTTCCCAATTTCCGAACGTTTGGTAGCTGCTGTACAGTTACGACTATATTCATTCGAAAGATCTCATTGAGCTTAACGTTTTTGCTTTTTAAAGCAAGTTTCTAGCTTTTCTCTACCGTGGAATATAGCCGATTTTCTTATTTTGGCGTCGAAAACTTGTCATTTTTGCAGAAATCAAATAATCCAACATTTCTTGAACTACGCAAGCCGTAAAATCAAACTAAGGGCGTCGATCTGAAGGTCTCACAGGGACAAATTATCCGACGCATGATCGTCTTCCAACTGCTATCCTGTAGGCTGCTATCATAAAAATGTAGTTTTTGCAAAAACACGACCAATTTTTTCCAAAGACTGTGGAGCATTCATTATGGAAGCTGGAGGGCTGCTATTGAACAAATGTGTTCTGCACATATATACCCAGGGACGTTTTTTAGTTTCCCCGATTACTGCCTTCTAAGCTAAAGTAAATTACTTGACAAATTTGGAAAAAAGTAGGCAAAATACAGGTTACGTACACATTTTAGCTTATTTCTCTATAACGAAGAGCGATTTCACAATAAATGAAAAATCGTCCCCAGCTATTTGATGGAGGTATCGAATGATATAACCGATGCCGCGCGAAAAAAATTTACTTTAGTCTGCAAAAATTTTGGAAAATTATACTTCTTCTAAAATGTGTTAAAAATATTTTAGAAAAGCAACATTAGCTTCGTGGCATGTATTAAAAAGAGAAAATGCCAACCTACACTTTGATATAAAAGATGGCTTCTTAACGCTGACTAATCAATGAGTAATGGTGGTGCAAACTTTATGTGACCAAAGGGAATCACCACCTTAAGGTGGTAGTACCACTACCGGGGTGGACTTTGAACAGATACTGTGAACTAAAAACTTAATCAATCGCTTTGAACTTTGGCATAATTGTTCTTTATTATGTTTTGCATCAGCTCAGCTGATCTACGACGCTGCGGGGACTGGCTTGCTGTCTACACAATAGGAAATGTATTAAAAGCTTTAAACTTAAATATCTCCTTCAATCCTTTATGAAATCATTTGAGATTTTCAGTGTACGGTTAGTTTACATATACGCTCAGGCAGTTTTTTTAGTTTTTCGTAAAAGTGAGTTTTCCGTTTTTTAGCGTGTTTTGAAAATTTGTAAAATTTATATCTTGCTTAATATTGCGTTTTTCCAAAAACCAAGAAAACGGCCTGAGCGTATGCTGATGCAAAACATATTAGCAAAATTTGGTCCATTTTGACTGAAGGAGTGACGAGAAAAAAAAACAAAAATTCTGTAATTTTTCATTGTTTGCTTTGGTTTTCGAAATTTCCAATATTATGCACTTTCAGACACCAAAATTTTATGCAAAGACAGCCTGCCAACCAAACGTGTTTCACCACTAGTTTCGTCATGCTCGCTTCATTTATGCCATGATTAGGTCGAAAATCCCGCTAGTGGTACTACCACCTTCTTGCCCTTTTTCCAACCCGTTTTTTTCGACCCTCAACTCCCTCCGTTTTTTCCGTCGTCCCTTCCCGGTTTCCTTGGTTTGGTAACTCGTCACTCTGGCGTTCGATTTTTGTTTATCGCCTTCCTTTGGCCGCTGTTCAATCGCCTTTTCCTTCCCAGGTTTTGGCAGTTAACCCAATAACCACCCCACTGTTTTTGTTGCACCAATTTCTCTTTCTCTACCCGCTCCGTTTTTTTTTGTCCGCGCGCTCTCCCCTCCGCGGGGTTCGTTTCGTTTGGGCTGGGCCGTATCGTGTCGCGTGGCAAGCTCTCGGTGGGCGTGGTTGTGTGTTTTTGTGCGCATGTGGCCTTGGCGAGTTGGCTGTGTCTTTGCCGCCCCGGTGTGTTTCTTTCTTGCCTCGCACAGAACTTTCGGCCGATGTTTCAGTTTTGAGAAATAGATGTGTTGGGGGGAGTAGAAGGTCCAAATTTGATTCGGGAATCCCACCAAAATCCGAAATTTGGGGGGGGGGGAGGTCCCCCTAAACTGTGCCCAAGTTTTTTAAACTAAAAATGCTCCTTTTTCGATATTCAGTATATTAAACGTACCCAAAACCTTTTGTCAATGGTTTTCGTATGCGAAAATAGGGCTTGAAGATCGACAAATTTGTGCTAAAATATGCTTAAATTAGCCAAAATTGTGGTTTATAAATGTATATATATATATATATATATATATATACATATATCACATTGTAAGTGCTATACATAACCATCTTTAGCTGTTGTTTAGAGCCGATTTATAGCCATTTTTTTCGAATTTTGTCAAAAATTTTAGAAATTGCAAAAAATTTTTTCAAAAATGTTGCAATTTTTACTTGGTTTGGACCCAATGTTAGGGGAGGGGGTGGGTTTGATCTCGGCTTAGGTGTAAGGTGGGGGGGGTTTGGGGCCCCCCCCCAAGCCTTTTTTCAACCCTCCCCCAAAACTTTTTTGGGGGGACGTCCCCCCCCCCCACTGGGGGGGGGGGGTGATCTGCCGGAAGGCGCGAAAAATTGCCAAAAATTGGGTATTTTTAGGGTAAATTTTGAAAAGATCTTCAAAAAGGTCGAAATTTTTGGCTTGAACTGTTTATTCTTATGAGAAATACACGTTTTTAACTGTATTATGGATCTTATGACTCAATATTGACCTTATTTTGGACTTGGAAACATGTTGGCAATCAAGTTTTTGAGTTTAAAACCACTGTCTAACATTGGTGTAACGGAGATTTGGGGTGGGGGAGGCTCCCCCCCCCCCCAACATTTTCTGGGGGGGGGCCCCTCTGGCGACCCCCCCCCCCCAGGACCCCCCCCCCCCCCCAACCCTCCCCCAAAAAAATTTTTCATTTTTTATGCCAAAAATCGCATTTTCAGCCGTTTCTAATGATAAAAAACATCTAACCATAAAGTAATTTTAACATTAGACAGTGGTTTTAAACTCAAAAACTTGATTGCCAACATGTTTCCAAGTCCAAAATAAGGACAATATTGAGTCATAAGATCCATAATACAGTTAAAAACGTGTATTTCTCATAATAATAAACAGTTTAAGCCAAAAATTTGGACATTTTTGAAAATTTTTTCAAAATTTACCCTAAAAATACCCAATTTTAGGCCATTTTTCGCGCCTTCGGCGCGACTACCCCCCCCCCCAGTTGGGGGGGACGTCCCCCCCCCCCCCAAAAAAGTTTTGGGGGAGGGTTGAAAAAAGGCTTGGGGGGGGCTACCCCCCCCAACCCCCCCCCACCTTACACCTATGCTGTCTAATGTTAAAATTATATACTTTATGGTTAGATGTTTTTCATCATTAGAAACGGCTGAAAATGCGATTTTTGGCATAAAAAATGAAAAATTTTTTTGGGGGAGGGTTGGGGGGGTCCTGGGGGGGTTGGGTGGGGGGGGGTCGCCCGAGGGGGCCCCCCCCCCAAATCTCCGTTACACCTATGATCATAGATGTGGTAGGGGGGGGGGGGGGGGGACCCCCCCCATAAAATGATACAAATTTTGGAAACCCCCCCAGATTTTCAGATTTTGGTACCCCCCCCCCCCCCCGATTTTTGGCCAAAAAAGTGGTCAAAAATGGCATAAAATCGAAAATTTAGGGGGTCCCCCCACCCTCCGTCGGAACCATAGGTGTAACGGAGATTTGGGGAGTGGGGAGGCTCCCCAACATTTTCTGGGGGGGCCCCTCTGACGACCCCAACCCCCCAGGACCCCCCAACCCTCCCCCAAAAAATTTTTCATTTTTTATGCCAAAATCGCATTTTCAGCCGTTGCTAATGATAAAAAACATCTAACCATAAAGTAATTTTAACATTAGACAGTGGTTTTAAACTCAAAACTTGATTGCCAACATGTTTCCAAGTCCAAAATAAAGACAATATTGAGTCACCAAGATCCATAATACAGTTAAAAACGTGTATTTCTCATAATAATAAACAGTTTAAGCCAAAAATTTGGACATTTTTGAAAATTTTTACAAAATTTACCCAAAAAATACCCAATTTTTGGCCATTTTTTCGCGCCTTCGGCGCGACACCCCCCCCCCCCCGTTGGGGGGGGACGTCCCAAAAAGTTTTGGGGAGGGGTTGAAAAAAGCAGGGGGGGGGCTACCCCCCCCAACCCCCCCCCACCTTACACCTATGGTCGGAACCCCCCCCCCCCCCAGATTTTTTGCCCAGCCACACCTATGCCTATGATGGGGGGGAGTACTTGAGGTTGGAAAGGGGAGCAGGGTGTCTGGCCTCTCCGTGGGGGTCTCACATGGGGTAAACTGTAGCTTGGTACACCTATGCCCCCCAGCATTGTATATATAGGTGTGGCTGGTGAAAAAAGTGGGGGTGGGGTTTGACGGTTTGAGAAAAGTAGGGAGACGAGGGAGGTCTGGCAAAAAGGAGGGACACACAA
>JASAND010000080.1:0-15621 GCA_030248195.1 Trissonchulus latispiculum | reverse complement strand
TAAGAGAATAATGGCAAAAACCAAAAATTTCTTATCTTTGCACCTAAAAATGCGGGACTGGTTCCAGAATGTTAAAGAGCACCGAAACAGTATATTTGGAAAGTTTCATCCACTTTCATAAAAAAATTAAAGCCTACAGGGTCAAATTTACACAAAGCGATACCAGCACCTTAAGGGCAGTGAAGAAAGATCAGAAACTCAAAAAGTTAAAAACCGCTTGCAAACGTTTTAAAAACATCAGATTCCTGCAAACGTAGTTCAGAGGTTTGGTCACCCCCCCCCAAAACTTTCCGTTCTCGTATCGTTCTATATTCTCTGGCAATTGGTATATCCAACATCAGAACAATAAGGTGTCAAAACAAACACCAGTCAACGGATCCACGGGGATACCTAGATATCAATGAGAAAAGAAAATATCAAAACGTGGACACCCAGAAATTTAACCAACCTAAATCACGCGACATGTTTCGAGACCGAAGTGGTCCCTTTGTCAGGTGACTCCCTGCTATTGCTCGCCGCAAACGTTCCTCGATAGTGATCCCAAGCCATTTTATCTTATTTTGCCGTATAACCAAGACCCTAACTGTGTTATTGATATTTTAAAACGTCATGAACATTTTTTGAGCGGCCTCAATGTCAAGATTAGTTAATTGTGGCGACCTCCATGTAGGCTGAGGGATATCTTTGTCAGGGCCAGATTACCGCCTCTCGGCTCTATGGAAATAGCTGAACGGCCCGGGCCCGACCAACGAGGGACTTTTAAATGTGGCCGCCGAAATTGCGCCCTCTGTCCTAACATCAAATATGGCTCCACCATGAGAAGCTCTGTGGACAGAGCTAGAGAACAGGGTCAAGGACAATTTTCACTGGCAGGAGTGCGGGAATTACATATCTTCCGGAAATAAAGGGATGCAGCTCCCAGTACATTGGGGAAACAGGAAACTCATTGTCACTGCGATAACTGACACACATATGATATTCGTAGAATAGCCAACAACCTACAACAAACAGCTCTCTTGTGATTTCAGAGAGCATTGTCATGATTTAACTGATTTATTGGTTTCTGTGTTCGATTCTGCAATGAGACCATCAAATGAAAGAACGAAAAACTTTGGATTAGCCAACTCTGTACAGACTGTCATCTCAATTTAAATTTGGAACATATCCTACGTTTCAACAAGTCCCTACTTTCCTAGTCTGACATTGTTTGATGTACATAGGCCAGAAAAATTTTCTTATATTGCACTAAGTGAGGACATAACCTAAAGCTTTTTGTAACACGACCACATCTTAATTGCCGCAAATACTTCTTTGTAAACAGAATTGTTCCTGTTTGGAACTAGCTACCCTCAGAGATGGTTAATAGTACTTCTGTTGCGAATATTTAAACGCAGTCTAACCTCGCTAAGTTTAGACAGATTTTTGAAAGGCCATTCGTTGGAAGTCGGCTAACGGCTGCATGGCCTTTTGCCATGTTACTATTAATAATAATTATTAATGATTAGATATGCTGTGTTATTCAAACGATTGCCGTGCTACTCGCAATAAACCTCGTACTTAGTTAGTTGTTAGCATCCATTCTACTGAACACAACAGCACCCCCAGTCTTTCCAGGTCCCCCTTACTCCAGGAAGTGCTCAATATGTCTCCCTCTCCCCCGAGCCAACCGCCTGCCCTTCCTCTCAAATAAGGATTCCTATACCCCACGAGGAATGTTTTTCAGCGAGTAATAGCCAGGAGTCGCCTGACGAAGGGACCACATTGGTCTCGAAACCGGTCGCGTGATTAAGGTTGATTCGATTTCTGGGTGTCCACGTTTTGATATTTTCCCCTTCTCATTGCTATATGTAATGGAATGACTTAGATTTTGTGCTCAAAAGTGGTTAAAAAGTTAGTTTTTACTTGGTCATCGTCCCAAAAGAAGTCTCTATCGAAAATGGAACCTAAAGATCTCTCTTATGCTAAGTTTTAGTTTTGGTATTGTGTCGAGCCATAATTAATTGTAATTGTATGATTGTTAAAATCAGAGTTGCCAGCCCCAATTGATCGTTTAATTGGCCTTACCGGAAGAAAAGTTTAAAATGATCCTATTACTAGCACGAGAGAAGGGCACTTACAAGCTCATTTAGGGTTAATTAGCCCAAAGTAATGACCTACTATACTTGAGGTAATGATTATTATAATAATAATAATGTCAATTCTAAAATGCCCCTTTCTGAAAGGACAGGTGTCTTTTCCCTCAATGACCCGGGTGCGGTCACTCTCCCCTTCCATTGCCAGAGAATAATAAGTAAACAAGAATCATAAAAGTCCAATAATTCCAATGTGGGCTTAACAAGCAAAATGTCAAGCTATCACGGAAAGAATTCAACATTTCGAGTTAAAAAAGAATGTAATAATCTTTATCAGCAGCTTTTAAAAGCATTCTTCACTGTGTAATAACATAATTAGAAGATGGTTTAGCTAAATTACCTCATAATTGTACCGTACGTAAGAAATTAAGTGTAATCAGTACGTAAGTGCGTAAATTTGCAACAATTTATGTTTTACAGTGTTCTGAGACTTTAAATCGTCATTAATAATGTTCATTGATGTTAGTTAGGCTTATTATATGTTAATTAGCTAATCATTACGTAAGAAATGAATTTTTTGTCCGTGACATAACTTAGAAGCTCATAAGAAACAGAATTTTCTCCCATTTCCAAAAATGCAACTCCCGCGTTTTAACTCCCAATATTGAATGAGTTATGAACGAAAATGTTTTAGTAAGATTAGCCTTAATTTCGTAATCTTACTTTGCTTAAAAGGAAAGTCCTAAAAGTGGACTTCTAAAAAACCTTTATACTAACTTTCTTTCTCTCCTTCTTTCCTCCTTTCTTTGTCTGGGAGGTTGTCTACCTCCCAGACTACATAGCAGTCAGGTGTACTGCTGTCCGTTTCTTCTTTCCTACGTACGAGAGGCTTGTCCTCAGGTGAACTTTTGTTGGGCCTAGTCCAGCAAAAGGAGGACAACAAAAGTTCGCCTCAATAGAAGAAAATAAGACACAAATTTTAACACATAGGTAAAGTTCGGAGGGGGCTTAATTAACCTCCCCTAATTAAAATTATTGCAAAAAGTAACTAAACAGGTCTAGTTAAGTGCGTAGTATATTGAGATGTTTATTTTAAGTCTTCAAAAATTACGTAGATTGCGTAAAAGTTAGAAAAAGAAGCCAAAATTTGTAATATTTCCCCTTTGGTTACGTTTACATGTTAACCAAAATTTCGCAAAGTTTTGCAGAATTTCAGCACCCAAAATCCATCAAAAAAGGGTCAGTTGGGGGGCAATAATTTCAAAATCTCATTAATTTTGGTCCTTAATGGCCCAGCTGGCTCAACCAGCCGCTGCAGGCCCTGTGCAAAAGATAGCAGGCTTCTAGAAAGTTCTAGAACTTTCTAGAAGCTTTAGACTAAAATAAAAGAGAAATTCCGCCCCCAGTTCGCTAATGACCTGTCACCGAGCTGTCAGCTAAACTGTCAGCTCGGTCCCCAAAATTTCAGTTTCTTCAGTGTTCGTTTAGCAGGGGCCGAGAGCGGCCGGAGTTTTGCTCCCCATCCCCGTGCGTATTACTTCTCGGACCACAGGTGTGGTACGGGAATATAGTAATACGCACTTCCCCTTAGGACGCATACTAGGACTTTTCTGGCCCACACTGGCCAGAAAAGGGCTGAGATACAAAACACGAACACTCCAACTTGAGGAGCCATATGGGGTTTTTATGCCCGGCTCAGAATCTACTGCCTAGGAAAAAATATTAGGAATATTTGGCCCTTTTGGCCTTTATTTTTTATTATGCAATTTTCGGCCTTCGGGCCTTATTTTTTTATATATATGCAATTTTAAGCCCTTGTGGCCAAATTTTTTATGGAGGTTTTGGGCTAAAGAGCCCCCGATTTTGCAGTATTTTGGGCCTAAGGCCACTTTTATTTCCATGGCATGTTGGACCTTCGGGTCGATTTTTAGTTCCATAGCATGTTGGGCGTCCGGGCCAGTTTTCGTTTCCTTTTATTTGTATTATTTAAATTATTCCAAAAAACCAAGGGCAGCTCATGTAAACCCCTCCTGTGCGATGGAGGTCTTGAAGCGTGCCCACTTTTCCCTTCTTTTATTTTTCTCGTTTTAATTCTTTTTCGTCTACCAAGCCACGGCCTTTTGGCCTAAAGACTAGTAGGCCTTTATGGCCAAATTATTCTCTTTATTTGCCACTTTTGGGGTTATTTTTCGTAGTTTTCATGGGATTATGAGTGGGACCCCAAACCCCCAATTCTGAGTTAGAGAGCCCTTTAATTACGGCTCTGAAATTAGTAAGCTAGTTAGAAGGATTAATTCCCCACAGCCGGCAACTAGGAGTTGCCGGCCATGTTTTTACAAAAAGCCCTGTAAGATCTTAAAACTTCCATAGTCTGTATTATGTTTTATTTCAGCGTTAGGTCGGCATTAAAATCATTAGGTATTAAAAATTATAGGGTGTTTTAAAAGCCAATTCTTAAAACATGAGTCGTTTTACTTTTAATTTAATTAATTATCAAGCAGTCGTTCAAGAGGAATGGCCGGCTTCCTCACTTTTTGTAGTTTTAATTAATTGTGTACTTAGTTTAATTAACGGTTCTTTGTTGTTAGTAATAATTGCTTAGCAATTATTACTCACTGGCTTTCACCAAAATTCAAGTTAAATCTTTTCCCAAACTTGTGAAGCTAACATGTTTTCAGTAAAATTTCTTTTATAAGCAATTCTAAGGAATTGCAAAAGCCATAAAACTCGCGCACAACAAAGTTCAAAGTTTACAAACTTCTTACACATATGAGCCTAAGTTTAGTTTATTAGTTAGTCTAAGTAGCTAGATGGTTATTAATATAATTGTTTTGTATAATTAAAGTGTGAATGTCTTGTATGACTGAAGTGTGAATGTTTTGTAAGTCTGAAATGTGAATGTTTTGCAAGAAAGAAGCGTGAATGTGTTATAAAATCTAGATGTGAATGTGTCCCCAAAAAGTACCTAAGGTGGTTATTCGGGTAAACTCCTCATGGAGCGTGAGGTTCCGAAATTAACCAAGTTTCAAGGATGTTTGGCTGAATGGTTGTAGAATGTTCTGATTTGCATGTATGCGGAATGAGTGTTTTCGGATAATTGCGGTGACAACTCACGGAAACTCCCCTTGTACGATAGGGGTTGTGAGAATTGTCAAATCAGTATGAATATTAGTCAAGTGAATGATTGTTGATAATGTAACGGCCATGTTGGGATAATCCAGGGATTCCGAGGCTCAACAAGCTGTAGTATGCTCTACCAATGATTGTCGAACGGTAAATTGTAGCAAACTCTATATTAATAAAAGATAACGTTTTAAACAGTTCAAAATCCTAGTTAAACCGGATTATCTTAATATGTGGCAGTTCACCGGTTCCCATCGGGTGCATGAGACCAATCTTCGTGAAATTTACCTTACAACTCCTGTATTAGGCAGGAAAATAGTATGAAGGTGTACAAATGTTTATTTGCTGTTGAATACTCGTTGATCTGAGGGATATGAGTGTGATAAACAGTGTGAACGAGTACCTATTTCAATATGAAGATAATATGCAAATAAGGTAGTTAATCTAGTCCAGGGTCACGGGGACCCCCAGGATAAGCGGATACTACCAGGTGGTCCTCGATTCGTCCACGTAGGTATTCCCGCAAGAAGGGAGTGGACGAATCGCAGAATGGCATACACGGTGAATATCGCTACGTAAGCATCAAATAAACCTAAAATCGCATAAATAATAGTTAGTTAGAACATTAATACTGTATAATTACGTAAGAATTGGAGAATACGACGAAACCATCTTCTAATGAGTCAAAAAGGAATAATTTTGTAAATATGTGTTTCTACCTTTGTAAACTTGTTATACAGGAAACAGGTGCTTTCCTGTCGCAAATCTTACGTCTCAAACCTAATTATGAGCAGACCGAATATGACCGTAAATGAATATACGTTGAATATACCAGCGATTTCTTGCAGTTCCATGCAAGAAATCGCCCAAAATCTTATATTCGGTGGAATTTAACCCATTTCAAGCTAATAACGCAAAATTAGTCACATTTTGTCCCGCAAAAGCGGTTAAAGTGCGTTAATTTCGGTTTCCAACGAAAAAATCTTAATCAGAATTAACTAAAGCCTTAATTTTCATCTCTGAAAGCCATAAAAGTGAGTAATAGTTGCTGGGTTTGATTCCCACACTTGTATCCTGTATTAATGGGTTTTAACCCATTTGATTCAGGTTCGTCAAAGGTCATTCCTGCCGGATTTGAATCCTCAGCATTCTGGTCCAGTGATACTTTAAGTGGATTGATGAGCCTTACCTGTAGAGTCTGTAGTTGTAATCCAGTTATCCAGTGAAGATTAGCCAGTAGAGCTTGACTGATTTGCCTGCCTTGATCTGAAGTCCAGTTGAACACGATTCAGTACAATTGAAGGTACATTGGAGAAGGAATTTGCAGTCTAAGAATCTGAGGCAGAGACTTTGACCGAGAGAACCGAATCACTGTTGAGCTAACCTAAAGCTTGAACCTAAAGTTAATCCTATTTCGTCTTCCAGAAACATTTAAATGCAATCTATTGTCTGTACGTTTCTTGTCACCTTAAAAGCTATTGTCCCTACTCTGTCTCTGGCTTAGGCCGACTGCGAAACTAAAGTAGAAGAAGACGATCTGATTTACGAAGACAGCCAGTAGAACTAATTAATTTAACTGTTTAATTTAATTTATAATTATACTTGTAGCCTTCTCCCGGTATCACCCCGCCAAGACCGATCCCTGAATTGTTTGTACTCCGAACTTCCCTAACCACTCGTGAGGTTGCAGGCGTAACCTGACGGGATCACCCAACTTCATAGACCGGAATTGTAATATCCGACACTCTGTTAAATTTAGCTAATTAATTGTTATATTGAACCTGTACTGTAGTTTTCTGTAAAGGACGAATAGAGAGTAGATTTGAGTTTAAATACACGACACGCAACACACCTAACGTGCCCAGTCATAATACCTGAAGAAGAGGACTAATAGGTTAGTCTCAAGTTAATAGTTAACCGGTCAGTCCCTTAAAATAACTCTCCCCTACCAAGGGCTGGCAACTCTGGTAAATCCAGTAATCTGTACCTTTTTAATATTGTAATTCAAGTTGTTGTTAATAATTGCCGTGAAACCTTTTCTGTCCTCCTTTATTATAAATATAGCATTCTTGGCTAATAAATTAATCTTGTTGCGTACCAATCGTAGTCTACATTTCAGCTGCTGAAAAGAGATCCAGGTGAGATCTCCCAGGAATACAAAGGGTAAATTGCTCAGATCCTCGTAAGTTGGATCTGAATCAAGAGTTAAAGACTAACAGTCTGATCTTAGAGTTTTGACCTGTTGCGTCAGAACATTCCTATCCATACTCCAGGTGCGATTGGATAGAGCCTAACCCTCTTCGCCTAAACGAACTCACAATAGTACCCCTAACAGGTTAGCTGTAGAGATCCCCGATTTTGGCAAATCACCTTTCGGGAATCTGGTACATAAGTTTGTCTACCTAGGCAAACGCGCTAACCTTCCGTGTGAGTGAACTTCTAACCTAAGCGACCCCACTTTTGAAGTCAAATCAAATCCATCGAGTTCTCTAACTCAATCCAACTCAGTTCATTACATATATCTAACATGTCTCATACCAGGTCATCGCAGCATGTTTGAAATCTCAGTCATCAGCTTACCATGTAATTGATGGAAGCTACTACTCTCACAACAGGAAGGATCTGCAGACTGATCTGACAACGAAAATGTTAGAAAAGCATCATGAAGGAGGAATGGACAAGCACCATAAGATAGCGTGGCGGGGCGGGGGATGCACGACTCCCCCAGACCGACAGAAAACTGGAAGACCCCTTCAGCGAGATGGAAAAAACGGTGGACCCTGTGGTAGAGATTTTGTGTTGGTGTTTGGGTTTTTATTAATTATTGAACATTTTTTTAGCAAGAGAAGAGGTCTCCTTACAATTTCGGAATTTGCCAGGGGTAGACCCCACGTCAGCGTCTAGGTAGGGCAGGGCTGACCTCCAGAGACAACAGTGTTAATGAAAAGCACATATGTCGGTTTACCTTTTATGTAGCATGTATGTAGCAATAGATAACAATAATTATTTTTATACGGGTATGATGTGGTTAAAATCGTCTGCGTGTGATTCTGGTTTGAATTCCGGTATGTTTCAAGTTTGCAGACGCTTCAACCACTTTCCCTCAAAAAATTGTAAAAATTTTCTGACTTCATGGCAGAGCTGGGGCCGGTTCCAATTTTCGAAACCGGTTCCGGTTCCGGTTCTAGGGTACCGGTTCCGCTTCGGTTCCGGTTCCGGTTCCGGTTCTAGGGTACCGGTTCCGCTTCGGTTCCGGTTCCGGTTCCGGTTCTAGGGTACCGGTTCCGCTTCGGTTCCGGTTCCGGTTCCGGTTCTAGCTACCGGTTCCCGGTTCCAAGTCCAAAATTTGTAGTTACAAGTTTAGCATTATTTAACACTTGGTACAGTACCCCTGCAGGGTTTATACAATCGAAATGACAAGGCAATACTGCAAAACAAGTGGAATAAAACAATAATAAACAAATGCTTTGAAGTTTATTGTAATTTCGGAAATCAAGTTTTTGCCTTTGCTTTGCTTTAGATTTGTTTGCTTAGATATGCTGCTACTATACATAGGGTACATAAAAATTTTCTTTCTTCTTGTCGTGCAAAATGTTTCTACAATGAACGGTGCTATATAATACTGTGTTTCTGAATATAAAGGCAGCGACTTGTATTCAACAGAATCCTCAAAATATCGAGATGTGAGAATTGAGATTTACTGGAAATAAAATTTTTTATTTTAGATAGACTATGTAGACTAGATTTAAGACTAGACTACAGCACCTCTCAAGAAGTAAATGGTTTCAAAAAATTTAAATTTTGTTAAAATAAGCAAACGTTCATTGATAGCCATATCGGAATGAAAGAGGAACATATTATGTTAAATTTAAATATATATTTTACGAGAAAATATATATATGTATACAGCAACTTAATTATACAAAAATCGCTAATATTATGCAGATGGCTCGGTCTTTCAGGTCAGTTCCATAAACTTTTCGTTTTCTATATTTGAACTTCGATTGACTGTTGTTTCAGTAGCCGTTAAAGTTAGAAAAAAAAGCAGTAGAAATTTTCAAAGTTTTCTACTGTATAAAAACTTATTTTTCTATCTTAATATTGTTGGTTCCAGTTTGCGTCCTAACTGAACCACTTTCTGTTTCCTAATTGAGAATATATAGCTAATTTCTAAATACATCTCTGCGAGCTCTAAGTTTCTCTTAACTAAGGTTAATCATCAAATGTGTAAGCTTTAGTTAGTTAGTTAGTTTATTCCCAACCAAAAACAGAATTATCAAAACAAAATTAACAAGAAACTATAGCAAAGCGGCAACAAATATACCAAACCGGAAAAAAAAGAAAAGTGTCTAAACACATTCTAATGTACGTGGCAAAGTATTGACAGGAGGGAAGGGATCAGGGCTGGGCCGATTGCACGGCCACTAACGCCCGGCCCCTAATGAAGTTATGAAAAGAAACAGTAGCAAGTCGGTTTTTGAATTCCACTATATTTACAGCATTAACGATTTGTTCATCAAGAGAGTTCCATATAGGAATTATTCGATTTGCGAAAAAATGCTTACGAATATCTAAGTTTGCACGTTTCCACATTAATTTGTAAGAATGACCTCTAGTACTTAAAGTAGGAGTAAATTCAAAGAACTCTGAAAAACTTAAGTCGACTAAACCATGGAGCATTTTGTAAACAAAAATTATATCTTTAATAATCCGTCTTTCCTCCAAAGAGGGGAAGGTTTAAAATTTTCAAACGTTCATGATAAGGTAGGGTGGAAATCCCTGGCAATCGTCTAGTAAATAACCGTTGTACTCGTTCTATTAAATCAATGTCTTTAAGCAGAAAAGTTGACCATACTTCAGAGCCATACTCTAACTTAGGACGAACATATGTTTTATAAATTTTTAGTAAAAATTCCCTATTACGCGAATGGAAGGCAGAGTATATTAAATTTACCTTTTTAAACCCAGATTTTGCTATTTCTTCGCAGTGTTTTGAAAAATGTAAATTTTTTGATAAAACTATTCCTAAATCAGTAAAACTATTTGTGGCTTCCAGATTTGAATTTCCAAGACGATACACATTTTCTGGATTTTTGTTACCAAGATGCATGACAAAACATTTTGAGGCAGCGAGCTTTAATTGTCTCGTATTCGCCCATTCACGTTTTGTTCACTCACCCATTCATTCCCAAGCCCATTCACGCCCAAGCTTGTTCACGTTTTCATTCGAATCGTTTACATGCGAAGGAAAGCGTCCATCTTTCTTCAAATATTGTTTGGGGTTAGAAAACAAAATCATAAAAAAACTCGTTGAATTTTACATTTTGTAGATTTACTTCACAAAATTTCAAAAACAAAAAGCATGAAGACGACAAATGTGAACTTCCAGAACAAGGGACGATACCAGAACAACGTCGATATAAATTACAATAAAGCAATACAGGTTCCTGATTTTTTCAAGCATGTTATAATTTAACTTACAACTAAGGAGAAGGGACAATATAACTAATGCTGATTCCAATAAACATTTGAAATTTATCTGAAATATCAAACAGCAGCTTCAGCGAGCTTCAAACTAAAGAAAAGGCAAGCGAGAAGTGAAGTTTGTCTCACTTTCAGAAGGAGCTGAATTTGTTCCATTTACAACTTAGGCTCTAAATTTATTCTCTTTATAGTTTCGTACTTCAGTTTCAACTCTTAAGATCAGTTTCAGATCGTAATTCGTAAGTCACTTCACATCTCATGTTAATAGTTACCCTCATTACAGGTCAAAATTTGCACAGTTTCAGCTGAAACATGTAGAAGCTCAAACTATATTTAGTAATAGTTGCAGATTCAGTCACTAGCCTGAATGGTATGAATGAGTAAAAATACAATACGTATGGTAACCACAAAATCCAGCTTTAGGAAATTGTAAAATTTTTTGCAAAAAAATTAATTCAAGCCCTATTTTTAAGCATAGAACCGGCCGGTTCCAAAAGCCACCGGTTCCGGTTCCGGTTCTAAAAATCCTTCCGGTTCGGTTCCGGTTCCGGTTCCAACCGATTCTAGTGGAACCGGCCCCAGCTCTACTTCATGGGATGCACCATTACCATTAGTAGTAGTTCTCACTTTCAAAACATCTGGGCCCCGTTGCATAAAAGACTATTACTCCTGAGTCAGGGGTAATAAGTAATGAAAGTTCAGGAGTATGCGTTGCATAAAAGTCAGGTGTCAGGAGTCTGAAAAGTTATTAGTGTCATTAGTAAATTCACCCCTGAATTTTTCTAATGAATCTCACTTCACTGCTGTTGCATAAAAGTCATTAGTCTGAATTTTCTACTGCTGAAATAGGTCTGAATTTTCACGGGTCAATTTTTACCTTTACTTTTTTAAATTTAAGGAATTTTGACGTGATAAATAGAAATAAGCGTTGAATTGAGGTTCACAGCTGTTTATTGGCACTTTTTACTGTTTTTAAAAGTTTTTAGCTTGCACTTGACTTAATTTATGCAAGAAATTTACCTATTTAAGAACACTATCGAAATTAAGGTTGTATAATATCGAAATTAAAGTTATATATTTTCTATAAACATGAATTTTGGAAACTAATATTTCGGTTGTTGTAAATGTGTCTGTTAATTGTTTTTTACCATGTTTAGGTTTCCCTTAATTTATATATTTTGAGGAGCCATGAGTTCTTCCGAGTCTGAGTTTGACGAGCCCCAAGGAGCCGGATTTCGTAGACCGAGAACTTTCAAGGAACGCATAAATTTTAATCTTGGTGAGCCTACGGACAATGTAGCCAGATTCCGTTTGACTGATAATTTGATTGAATTCTTAATTAATCGCCTTCGGCCTTACATAGAGCATAGTACTATGCGCAACCATGCTCTATCAGTGGATCAGCAAATTCGTCTGTCTTTGCGTTTTTTGGCTACCGGAGATAATTTACGCACTATCGGAGATGCCCACGGTTTGCATAAATCGACTGTTTCCAGAACTTTGCACCGTGTTGTAAACGCGGTGAACACTACTATATTACCTATAGTGGTGGATTTCCCTGACGAATTTTGGGGCCAAATTGCGAACTCCTTTTTTGAAAAGGGAGGAATGCCTTCAGTCGCTGGGTGCATAGACGGTACTCACATTAATATTATTGGGCCGTCTGACCACGAGGAACAGTTCGTGAATAGGCACGGTAACCATTTCTGTGGCGCACGTGAAAAAATGACAACTTTTCACATTTCCTATGATTAACACATGATGTATCAACTTTGAGGTCAAATTACTCAACAACCGTAAGACTTACGACTTTAATTTCAAAAACTCGTTAAAAAATACAGTTTGGACTATGAAATGTGTAAAAAATGAGCGACATCAGAAAAAGTAGAAAATTGACAAAAAATCGATTTTTTCTGTCAAAAGCGATAGTCACCGATTTCGCTCATATTCTCTCAGGCACACATAATCTGCCAAAAAGCAACACCCCCTTAATCTGCTGCTGCTTATCATTGTTCATTATGTACTCTTGCTACTGTACTCTTGCTCTTACTCTTGGTATGATTAAGCAAAATGCACAGATTTACAAAATACATGGTCTAGAATGCACAAATTTACAAGTACTTTAATAACTTTAATGCCTTAATGACATTAAAAATAATAAAAATTTTTACTATGGAAGCCCACATGGGTAAAGCCAAAATTTGGGAAGTGCAAGTGCAAAATCACATTTGTTCTACATGATTTGAATTTAAACGGAGATCTAACGTATAGGCACCTGGTTCACGTACAAGAGCTCTGTCAAAGGAGACATACAAATAGCGTCAATGCACTCTAATTTCGAGTTGAATTATAGAAATCCAATGATTCAATGCGCTTTTACTTACCATGGTGTAGCCCTTTATATTAGGCAGCACTGTGTCACGAAGATAGGTGTAATCTTTGCCACAAGTAGGATCGAAGCCGTGGTGTTGTATGCACTGAGAGATTATCTTCTTCCAGATATCGGTTTTGGAATCTCTTGTAACAGTACTTGAAAATTTGCCAAAAAGAACTTCCTTATGTTCTCGGATAAAGCCCAATAAAATTAATTTTTCTTGCTCAGATAAACCCATAATAAGATACTAAAATCTAAATTAAATACAAATAAAATACAAACACAAATAAGTACGTAGTTTATTTAAAATTATATGCTTCACACTTGAATATTAACTAGTACGTTTTGAAAATCTGTTAAAACTTGCGAAGATAGTAAAAACAAACTGACTGCGAATTAAAAATTCAAGGATGTTAAAAGCGATAACTAAATGAAATGACCGAAACCATAAACCGCAAATAAAGATACAATTGTTATCGATTTCTGTGAAAAATATATAAATAACTTTACTTCAAAACTAACGGGTTTCTAAAGTAAACAACGTAGGTATGTATATACTGGTAGGCTTGAAAAAACACGTCCGAACATTCAGCAGTAAATACTGACAAACCCCTGAAAAGTCAGGTGTAAGGAGTAATAGTGTCATTAGTTTTTTATGCAACGCAAATTTCACGACTAATGACACTACTGACTTTTTACTAATGACAAGTCAGGAGTAATACTCCTGACTTTTATGCAACGGGGCCCTGGTCAAAATTAGCAGCAAATTCTAGGCGATATTAATAATCTTTTCAAAAATGATTTTGGTATTTGCGATTTCTTGGCTTGGCTTCAGTGGACTTGTACTTTATTTAAATGGAAAATAATAGGAAAAAGCAAAACCACATATTATGCAAACTTTTCCCGCAGAAGATTTTGTAACTTTAGTGAATTAAATACCGAACCGCCTCTTAGGGCCTTTTGGCGTGCGGGTTAAAAAAAGAGTAGCTAAAATGCATAAACTCGTTTAACTCTGTAGGTGAGTTAAAATGAAGCGTTTAACCATGTGTACGAAAAGGATTAACTTAATTTTAGCTATTTTAACTAGAAAAATTTAAGTCCTTCAGTCTATTCTTGGAAAAATTTGCTTACATAATTGCGGCGTTTTGGTTCTCTACTTATTTCACTTTCCAAACTTTATAAGTTTCTCGTTTGTTCAAATTCGCTCCCCTAAGTCAGAAAAAACATGCTGCATTTTATTTTTCAAACCAGATTGCTGTATGTGAAATTTAAAAATTTGTGGACTCTCAGTGGATCTTGCTATCAATATTCAACATGGAGTTCTCTTTTGGCATCCTCATTTGGCCTCTGAATGGAGGTATGGATTCGAAGACCAGGCAGCGAAGCGACTCTTTGTACATGTTTGAGACTCAACGGAGAGTTTAATTCCCAATTGCAGGTAAACTTAAAAGATTTCAGTAGTGGTGCTGGCTGATGTCGCTACGCTAAGGTAAGGTTCAGATGTTTGGAAGATAAATTATCGTTTTGAGATCTGTTTGCAATCACATTTGCTAATTTATAATATTTGATGTTGCCAAACCCATATTCAAATTGAGAACAATTCAAAATTGTAAATTCGTCGGAAATTGCAATTAATCGGAATTCAGGCTAAATAGAAGTTTTTCTGTGAAGTTTCTTACTTGCATGTTTGAGAATGCGGCCGTCCGGACAACTTGCATCTCTTTCCCAGATGTTTTTCAGGCCCAAAACCTTCCGAGTGGTTGGAATACTGTTTAGCCATTACCGTCTTTTGATCGCAAGAGGACCGAGGACCTCTGCTGACAAGTGTACAATTTTAGGTTGCCTGGGGCGATTACTATAGCTGTACGTCAGGGGCCAATGTTATCAACGTCTAAACCCGGGTTATCTCGCAAAATCTTTAGCACATGAAGTTAACCTGGGTTAGCGACTTAACCTGGGTTTGGGTGTTGATAACATCGGCCCCCAGAACTGCTTGCGGGTTCAGTTTTCCATCCTTGACTTCGGTCTATCCGATTCTTGTCCACCTTTCAGAATAGACCGCGAAGGCCAGACATGCTCAATGAGTGCCTGACAAATGCTAAATACCTTGTTAAAAATGTTCAGTTCAGTTTCTTTTCACGAAACTGCAGTTGTGCTATCAGTCCGAAGTCCGACTGTACTTGTGCCCAATGGCTGGCCGTTCTCCACAACAACACTAGCAGCAAAAATCAAAATGGATCCTATGTCTCAACATCTGACCAAGAGTACATAATGATAAGAGTATGGCACTAAAGGTGATTCATAGTTCCAGACGCAAGCAGTCACGCGTCGAAGCGGGTATGTAAGCGTCTACATGCGTTCGTGAGCATGAATATGCTGCAATTATTTTTAAACGGTTAAAACGGCATGTTACAATCTGAGACGTCTAACGCACGTCGACGCGCATCTCTCTGCGTTCGCGACCATGAATGCACCTTAAGCCTAGTCCCTGTTATCAGAGCAAAAACTGTGCTCGGTTCGCGAACGGCTGACCCCCTCCCCAAACAAATTAGACCCATCACTTTAAAC